>CAUYWK010000004.1:140000-177500 GCA_963576725.1 Azorinus chamasolen | reverse complement strand
GCGTATAGACCGTTTACATTAAGTATACACAATGTATCATCGGTTATATATGGTCCAATGTATACACCAAATTGTGCACACAAAGTCTACGCCCTGTACAGGCCGTTTGCACGACGTATACCCAATGTACAAAGCGTATAGACCATTTACACCAAGGATACACAATGTACAAAGCGTATAGACCGTTTACACCAAGTATACACAATGTATCATCGGTTATATATGGTCCAATGTATACACCAAATTGTGCACACAAAGTATACGCCCTATACAATTTTGTACACGAAGTATATGACCTGTACAGGCCGTTTACACCACGTATACCCAATGTACAAAGCGTATAGACCGTTTACACCAAGTGTACACAATGTACAAAGCGTATAGACCATTTACACCAAGTATACACAATGTACAAAGCGTATAGACCGTTTACACCAAGTATACACAATGTATCATCGGTTATATATGGTCCAATGTATACACCAAATTGTGCACACAAAGTATACGCCCTATACAATTTTGTACACGAAGTATATGACCTGTACAGGCCGTTTACACCACGTATACCCAATGTACAAAGCGTATAGACCGTTTACACCAAGTATACACAATGTATCATCGGTTATATATGGTCCAATGTATACACCAAATTTTGTGCACGAAGTATACGTCCTGTACAGGGCGTATGCCTAATACCAAGCGTATAGGTCGTGTACACCAAGTATACACAATGTATCATCTGTTATATATGGTCCAATGTATACACCAAATTGTGCACACAAAGTATACGCCCTGTACAGGCCGATTACACCACGTATACCCAATGTACAAAGCGTATAGACCGTTTACACCAAGTGTACACAATGTACAAAGCGTATAGACCATTTACCCCAAGTATACACAATGTATCATCGGTTATATATGGTCCAATATATACACGAAATTGTGCACACAAAGTATATGCCCTATACAATTTTGTACACGAAGTATATGACCTGTACAGGCCGTTTATACGCCCTATACAATTTTGTACACGAAGTATATGACCTGTACAGGCCGTTTACACCACGTATACCCAATGTACAAAGCGTATAGACCGTTTACACCAAGTGTACACAATGTACCAAGCGTATAGACCATTTACACCAAGTATTCACAATGTACAAAGCGTATAGACCGTTTACACCAAGTATACACAATGTATCATCGGTTATATATGGTCCAATGTATACACCAATTTGTGCACACAAAGTATACGCCCTATACAATTTTGTACACGAAGTATATGACCTGTACAGGCCGTTTACACCACGTGTACCCAATGTACAAAGCGTATAGACCGTTTACACCAAGTATACACAATGTATCATCGGTTATATATATGGTCCAATGTATACACCAATTTGTGCACACAAAGTATACGCCCGTTTACACTAAGTATTCACAATGTATCATCGGTTATATATGGTCCAATGTATACACGAAATTGTGCACACAAAGTATACGCCCTATACAATTTTGTACACGAAGTATATGACCTGTACAGGCCGTTTGCACCACGTATACCCAATGTACAAAGCGTATAGACCGTTTACACCAAGTGTACACAATGTACAAAGCGTATAGACCATTTACACCAAGTATACACAATGTACAAAGCGTATAGACCGTTTACACCAAGCACACAAAGTATACGCCCTGTACAGGCCGTTTGCACGACGTATACCCAATGTACAAAGCGTATAGACCGTTTACACTAAGTATACACAATGTATCATCGGTTATATATGGTCCAATGTATACACCAAATTGTGCACACAAAGTATACGCCCTGTACAGGCAGTTTACACCACGTATACCCAATGTACAAAGCGTATAGACCATTTACACCAAGTATACACAATGTACAAAGCGTAAAGACCGTTTACACCAAGTATACACAATGTATCATCGGTTATATATGGTCCAATGTATACACCAAATTGTGCACACAAAGTATACGCCCTATACAATTTTGTACACGAAGTATATGACCTGTACAGGCCGTTTACACCACGTATACCCAATGTACAAAGCGTATAGACCGTTTACACCAAGTATACACAATGTATCATCGGTTATATATGGTCCAATGTATACACCAAATTTTGTGCACGAAGTATACGTCCTGTACAGGGCGTATGCCTAATACCAAGCGTATAGGTCGTGTACACCAAGTATACACAATGTATCATCTGTTATATATGGTCCAATGTATACACCAAATTGTGCACACAAAGTATACGCCCTGTACAGGCCGATTACACCACGTATACCCAATGTACAAAGCGTATAGACCGTTTACACCAAGTGTACACAATGTACAAAGCGTATAGACCATTTACACCAAGTATACACAATGTATCATCGGTTATATATGGTCCAATATATACACGAAATTGTGCACACAAAGTATATGCCCTATACAATTTTGTACACGAAGTATATGACCTGTACAGGCCGTTTATACGCCCTATACAATTTTGTACACGAAGTATATGACCTGTACAGGCCGTTTACACCACGTATACCCAATGTACAAAGCGTATAGACCGTTTACACCAAGTGTACACAATGTACCAAGCGTATAGACCATTTACACCAAGTATTCACAATGTACAAAGCGTATAGACCGTTTACACCAAGTATACACAATGTATCATCGGTTATATATGGTCCAATGTATACACCAATTTGTGCACACAAAGTATACGCCCTATACAATTTTGTACACGAAGTATATGACCTGTACAGGCCGTTTACACCACGTGTACCCAATGTACAAAGCGTATAGACCGTTTACACCAAGTATACACAATGTATCATCGGTTATATATATGGTCCAATGTATACACCAATTTGTGCACACAAAGTATACGCCCGTTTACACTAAGTATTCACAATGTATCATCGGTTATATATGGTCCAATGTATACACGAAATTGTGCACACAAAGTATACGCCCTATACAATTTTGTACACGAAGTATATGACCTGTACAGGCCGTTTACACCACGTATACCCAATGTACAAAGCGTATAGACCGTTTACACCAAGTGTACACAATGTACAAAGCGTATAGACCATTTACACCAAGTATACACAATGTACAAAGCGTATAGACCGTTTACACCAAGCACACAAAGTATACGCCCTGTACAGGCCGTTTGCACGACGTATACCCAATGTACAAAGCGTATAGACCGTTTACACTAAGTATACACAATGTATCATCGGTTATATATGGTCCAATGTATACACCAAATTGTGCACACAAAGTATACGCCCTGTACAGGCAGTTTACACCACGTATACCCAATGTACAAAGCGTATAGACCATTTACACCAAGTATACACAATGTACAAAGCGTATAGACCGTTTACACCAAGTATACACAATGTATCATCGGTTATATATGGTCCAATGTATACACCAAATTGTGCACACAAAGTATACGCCCTATTCAATTTTGTACACGAAGTATATGACCTGTACAGGCCGTTTACACCACGTATACCCAATGTACAAAGCGTATAGACCATTTACACCAAGTATACACAATGTATCATCGGTTATATATGGTCCAATGTATATACCAAATTTTGTGCACGAAGTATACGTCCTGTACACACCAAATTGTGCACACAAAGTATACACCCTGTACAGGCCGTTTACACCAGGTATACCCAATGTACAAAGCGTATAGACCGTTTACACCAAGTGTACACAATGTACAAAGCGTATAGACAATTTACACCAAGTATACACAATGTACAATGCGTATAGACCGTTTACACCAAGTATACACAATGTATCATCGGTTATATATGGTCCAATGTATACACCAAATTGTGCACACAAAGTATACGCCATGTACAGGCAGTTTGCACCACGTATACACAATGTACAAAGCGTATAGACCGTTTACACCAAGTATACACAATGTAAATAGCGTATAGACAGTTTACACCAAGTATACACAATGTATCATCGGTTATATATGGTCCAATGTATACACCAAATTTTGTGCACGAAGTATACGTCCTATACAGGGCGTATACCCAACGTACCAAGCGTACAGGCCGTGTACATCAAGTATACACAATGTATCATCGGTTATATATGGTCCAATGTATACACGAAATTGTGCACACAAAGTATACGCCCTGTACAGGCCGTTTGTACGACGTATACCCAATGTACAAAGCGTATAGACCGTTTACACTAAGTATTCACAATGTATCATCGGTTATATATGGTCCAATGTATACACGAAATTGTGCACACAAAGTATACGCCCTATACAATTTTGTACACGAAGTATATGACCTGTATAGGCCGTTTACACTACGTATACCCAATGTACAAAGCGTATAGACCGTTTACACCAAGTGTACACAATGTACAAAGCGTAAAGACCATTTACACCAAGTATACACAATGTACAAAGCGTATAGACCGTTTACACCAAGTATACACAATGTATCATCGGTTATATATGGTCCAATGTATACACCAAATTTTGTGCACGAAGTATACATCCTATACAGGGCGTATGCCCAACGTGCCAAGCGTACAGGCCGTGTACATCAAGTATACACAATGTATCATCGGTTATATATGGTCCAATGTATACACGAAATTGTGCACACAAAGTATACGCCCTGTACAGGCCGTTTGCACGACGTATACCCAATGTACAAAGCGTATAGACCGTTTACATTAAGTATACACAATGTATCACCGGTTATATATGGTCCAATGTATACACCAAATTGTGCACACAAAGTATACGTCCTGTACAGGCCGTTTACACCACGTATACCCAATGTACAAAGCGTGTAGACCGTTTACACCAAGTATACACAATGTATCATCGGTTATATATGGTCCAATGTATACACCAAATTTTGTGCACGAAGTATACGTCCTGTACAGGGCGTATGCCCAACGTACCAAGCGTACATGCCGTGTACATCAAGTATACACAATGTATCATCGGTTATATATGGTCCAATGTATACACGAAATGGTGCGCACAAAGTATACGCCCTGTACAGGCCGTTTGCACGACGTATACCCAATGTACAAAGCGTATAGACCGTTTACACTAAGTATTCACAATGTATCATCGGTTATATATGGTCCAATGTATACACGAAATTGTGCACACAAAGTATACGCCCTATACAATTTTTTACACAAAGTATACGCCCTGTACAGGCCGTTTGCACGACGTATACCCAATGTACAAAGCGTATAGACCGTTTACACTAAGTATACGCAATGTATCATCGGTTATATATGGTCCAATGTATACACCAAATTGTGCACACAAAGTATACGCCCTGTACTGGCAGTTTACACCACGTATACCCAATGTACAAAGCGTATAGACCATTTACACCAAGTATACACAATGTACAAAGCGTATAGACCGTTTACACCAAGTATACACAATGTATCATCGGTTATATATGGTCCAATGTATACACCAAATTGTGCACACAAAGTATACGCCCTGTACAGGCAGTTTACACCACGTATACCCAATGTACAAAGCGTATAGACCATTTACACCAAGTATACACAATGTACAAAGCGTATAGACCGTTTAAACCAAGTATACACAATGTATCATCGGTTATATATGGTCCAATGTATACACCAATTTGTGCACACAAAGTATACGCCCTATACAATTTTGTACACGAAGTGTATGACCTGTACAGGCCGTTTACACGATGATACATTGTGTATACTTGGTGTACACGACCTATACGCTTGGTACATTAGGCATACGCCCTCTACAGGGTGTATACTTCGTGCACAAAATTTGGTGTATACATTGGACCATATATAACCGATGACACATTGTGTATACTTGGTGTAAACGGTCTATACGCTTTGTACATTGTGTATACTTGGTGTAAATGGTCTATACGCTTTGTACATTGTGTACACTTGGTGTAAACGGTCTATACGCTTTGTACATTGGGTATACGTGGTGTAAACGGCCTGTACAGGGCGTATACTTTGTGTGCACAATTTGGTGTGTACAGGACGTATACTTCGTGCACAAAATTTGGTATATCCATTGGACCATATATAACCGATGATACATTGTGTATACATGGTGTAAACGGTCTATACGCTTTGTACATTGGGTATAAGTGGTGTAAACGGCTTGTACAGGTCATATACTTCGTGTACTAAATTGTATAGGACGTATACTTCGTGCACAAAATTTGGTGTATACATTGGACCATATATAACCGATGATACATTGTGTATACTTGGTGTAAACTGTCTATACGCTTTGTACATTGTGTATACTTGGCGTAAACGGTCTATACGCTTTGTACATTGTGTATACTTGGTGTAAATGGTCTATACGCTTTGTACATTGGGTATACGTGGTGTAAACTGCCTGTACAGGGCGTATACTTTGTGTGCACAATTTGGTGTATACATTGGACCATATATAACCGATGATACATTGTGTATACTTGATGTACACGGCCTGTACGCTTGGTACGTTGGGCACACGCCCTGTATAGGACGTATACTTCGTGTACAAAATTTGGTGTATACATTGGACCATATATAACCGATGATACATTGTGTATACTTGGTGTAAATGGTCTATACGCTTTGTACATCGGGTATACGTGGTGTAAACGGCCTGTACAGGGCGTATACTTTGTGTGCACAATTTGGTGTATACATTGGACCATATATAACCGATGATACATTGTGTATACTTTGTGTACACGACCTATACGCTTGCTACATTAGGCATACGCCCTGTACAGGACGTATACTTCGTGCACAAAATTTGGTGTATACATTGGACCATATATAACCGAGGATACATTGTGTATACTTGGTGTAAACTGTCTATACGCTTTGTACATTGTGTATACTTGGTGTAAACGGTCTATACGCTTTGTACATTGTGTATACTTGGTGTAAATGGTCTATACGCTTTGTACATTGGGCATACGCCCTGTATAGGACGTATACTTCGTGCACAAAATTTGGTGTATACATTGGACCATATATAACCGATGATACATTGTGTATACTTGGTGTAAATGGTCTATACGCTTTGTTCATTGAGTATAAGTAGTGTAAACTGCCTGTACAGGGCGTATACTTTGTGTGCACAATTTGGTGTATACATTGGACCATATATAACCGATGATACATTGTGTATACTTAGTGTAAACGGTCTATACGCTTTGTACATTGGGTATACGTCGTGCAAACGGCCTGTACAGGGCGTATACTTTGTGTGCACAATTTCATGTATACATTGGACCATATATAACCGATGATACATTGTGTATACTTGATGTACACGGCCTGTACGCTTGATACGTTGGGCATACGCTCTGTATAGGACGTATACTTCGTGCACAAAATTTGGTGCATACATTGGACCATATATAACCGATGATACATTGTGTATACTTGGTGTAAATGGTCTATACGCTTTGTACATTGGGTATACGTGGTGTAAACTGCCTGTACAGGACGTATACTTCGTGCACAAAATTTGGTGTATACATTGGACCATATATAACCGATGATACATTGTGTATACTTGGTGTAAACGGTCTAAACGCTTTGTACATTGGGTATACGTGGTGTAAACGGCCTGTACAGGTCATATACTTCGTGTACAAAATTGTATAGGGCGTATACTTTGTGTGCACAATTTCGTGTATACATTGGACCATATATAACTGATGATACATTGTGTATACTTGGTGTAAATGGTCTATACGCTTAGTACATTGGGTATACGTGGTGTAAACTGCCTGTACAGGACGTATACTTTGTGTGCACAATTTGGTGTATGCATTGGACCATATATAACCGATGATACATTGTGTATACTTGATGTACACGGCCTGTACGCTTGGTATGTTGGGCATACGCCCTGTATAGGACGTATACTTCGTGCACAAAATTTGGTGCATACATTGGACCATATATAACCGATGATACATTGTGTATACTTGGTGTAAATGGTCTATACGCTTTGTACATTGGGTACGTAGTGTAAACTGTCTGTACAGGACGTATACTTTGTGTGCACAATTTGGTGTATACATTGGACCATATATAACCGTTGATACATTGTACGCTTGGTACGTTGGGCATACGCCCTGTATAGGACGTATACTTCGTGCACAAAATTTTGTGTATACATTGGACCATATATAACCGAAGATAAATTGTGTATACTTGGTGTAAATGGTCTATACGCTTTGTACATTGGGTATACGTGGTGTAAACTGCCTGTACAGGGCGTATACTTTGTGTGCACAATTTGGTGTATACATTGGACCATATATAACCGATGATACATTGTGTGTACTTGATGTACACGGCCTGTACGCTTGGTACGTTGGGCATACGCCATGTACAGGACGTATACTTCGTGCACAAAATTTGGTGTATACATTGGACCATATATAACCGAAGATACATTGTGTATACTTGGTGTAAACTGTCTATACGCTTTGTACATTGTGTATACTTGGTGTAAACGGTCTATACGCTTTGTACATTGTGTATACTTGGTGTAAATGGTCTATACGCTTTGTACATTGTGTACACTTGGTGTAAACGGTCTATACGCTTTGTACATTGGGTATACGTGGTGTAAACGGCCTGTACAGGGCGTATACTTTGTGTGCACAATTTCGTGTATACATTGGACCATATATAACCGATGATACATTGTGTATACTTGATGTACACGGCCTGTACGCTTGGTACGTTAGGCATACGCCCTGTATAGGACGTATACTTCGTGCACAAAATTTGGTGTATACATTGGACCATATATAACCGATGATACATTGTGTATACTTGGTGTAAACTGTCTATACGCTTTGTATATTGTGTATACTTGGTGTAAATGGTCTATACGCTTTGTACATTGTGGTGTAAACTGCCTGTACAGGGCGTATACTTTGTGTGCAAAATTTGGTGTATACATTGGACCATATATAACCGATGACACATTGTGTATACTTGGTGTAAACGGTCTATACGCTTTGTACATTGTGTATACTTGGTGTAAATGGTCTATACGCTTTGTATATTGTGTACACTTGGTGTAAACGGTCTATACGCTTTGTACATTGGGTATACGTGGTGTAAACGGCCTGTACAGGTCATATACTTCGTGTACAAAATTGTATAGGGCGTATACTTTGTGTGCACAATTTGGTGTATACATTGGACCATATATAACCGATGATACATTGTGTATACTTGATGTACACGGCCTGTACGCTTGGTACGTTGGGCATACGCCATATATAACCGATGATACATTGTGTACACTTGGTGTAAACGGTCTACACGCTTTGTACATTGGGTATACGTGGTGTAAACGGCCTGTACAGGGCGTATACTTTGTGTGCACAATTTGGTGTATACATTGGACCATATATAACCGATGATACATTGTGTATTCTTGGTGTACACGACCTATTCGCTTGGTACATTAGGCATACGCCCTGTACAGGACGTATACTTCGTGCACAAAATTTGGTGTATACATTGGACCATATATAACCGATGATACATTGTGTACACTTGGTGTAAACGGTCTATACGCTTTGTACATTGGGTATACGTGGTGTAATCGGCCTGTACAGGGCGTATACTTTGTGTGCACAATTTGGTGTATACATTGGACCATATATAACAGATGATACATTGTGTATACTTGGTGTACACGACCTATACGCTTGGTATTAGGCATACGCCCTGTACAGGACGTATACTTCGTGCACAAAATTTGGTGTATACATTGGACCATATATAACCGATGATACATTGTGTATACTTGGTGTAAACGGTCTATACGCTTTGTACATTGGGTATACGTGGTGTAAACGGCCTGTATAGGTCATATACTTCGTTTACAAAATTGTATAGGGCGTATACTTTGTGTGCACAATTTGGTGTATACATTGGACCATATATAACCGATGATACATTGTGTATACTTGGTGTAAACGGTCTATACGCTTTGTACATTGTGTATACTTGGTGTAAATGGTCTATACGCTTTGTACCTTAGGTATACGTGGTGTAAACTGCCTGTACAGGGCGTATACTTTGTGTGCACAATTTGGTGTATACATTGGACCATATATAACCGATGATACATTGTGTATACTTAGTGTAAACGGTCTATACGCTTTGTACATTGGGTATACGTCGTGCAAATGGCCTGTACAGGGCGTATACTTTGTGTGCACCATTTTGTGTATACATTGGACCATATATAACCGATGATACATTGTGTATACTTGGTGTAAACGGTCTATACGCTTTGTACATTGGGTACACGTGGTGTAAACGGCCTGTACAGGTCATATACTTCGTGTACAAAATTGTATAGGGCGTATACTTTGTGTGCACAATTTCGTGTATACATTGGACCATATATAACCGATGATACATTGTGAATACTTAGTGTAAACGGTCTATACGCTTTGTACATTGGGTATACGTCGTGCAAACGGCCTGTACAGGGCGTATACTTTGTGTGCACAATTTGGTGTATACATTGGACCATATATAACCGATGATACATTGTGTATACTTGATGTACACGGCCTGTACGCTTGGTACGTTGGGCATACGCCCTGTATAGGACGTATACTTCGTGCACAAAATTTGGTGTATACATTGGACCATATATAACCGATGATACATTGTGTATACTTGGTGTAAACTGTCTATACGCTTTGTACATTGTGTATACTTGGTGTAAACGGTCTATACGCTTTGTACATTGTGTATACTTGGTGTAAATGGTCTATACGCTTTGTACATTGGGTATACGTGGTGTAAACTGCCTGTACAGGGCGTATACTTTGTGTGCACAATTTGGTGTATACATTGGACCATATATAACCGATGATACATTGTGTATACTTGGTGTAAACGGTCTATACGCTTTGTACATGTGTATACTTGGTGTAAATGGTCTATACGCTTTGTACATTGGGTATACGTGGTGTAAACTGCCAGTACAGGGCGTATACTTTGTGTGCACAATTTGGTGTATACATTGGACCATATATAACCGATGATACATTGCGTATACTTAGTGTAAACGGTCTATACGCTTTGTACATTGGGTATACGTCGTGCAAACGGCCTGTACAGGGCGTATACTTTGTGTACAAAATTGTATAGGGCGTATACTTTGTGTGCACAATTTCGTGTATACATTGGACCATATATAACCGATGATACATTGTGAATACTTAGTGTAAACGGTCTATACGCTTTGTACATTGGGTATACGTCGTGCAAACGGCCTGTACAGGGCGTATACTTTGTGTGCACAATTTGGTGTATACATTGGACCATATATAACCGATGATACATTGTGTATACTTGATGTACACGGCCTGTACGCTTGGTACGTTGGGCATACGCCCTGTATAGGACGTATACTTCGTGCACAAAATTTGGTGTATACATTGCACCATATATAACCGATGATACATTGTGTATACTTGATGTAAACGGTCTATACGCTTTGTACATAGCGTACGCCCTGTATAGGACGTATACTTCGTGCAAAACATTTGGTGTATACATTGGACCATATATAACCGATGATACATTGTGTATACTTGGTGTAAACGGTCTATACGCTTTGTACATTGTGTATACTTGGTGTAAACGGTCTATACGCTTTGTACATTGTGTATACTTGGTGTAAATGGTCTATACGCTTTGTACATTGTGTACACTTGGTGTAAACGGTCTATACGCTTTGTACATTGGGTATACGTGGTGTAATCGGCCTGTACAGGGCGTATACTTTGTGTGCACAATTTGGTGTATACATTGGACCATTGGACCATCGGTTATATATGGTCCAATGTATACACAAAATGGTGCACACAAAGTATACGCCCTGTACAGGCCGTTTGCAAGACGTATACCCAATGTACAAAGCGTATAGACCGTTTACACTAAGTATACACAATGTATCATCGGTTATATATGGTCCAATGTATACACCAAATTGTGCACACAAAGTATACGCCCTGTACAGGCAGTTTACACCACGTATACCTAATGTACAAAGCGTATAGACCATTTACACCAAGTATACACAATGTACAAAGCGTATAGACCGTTTACACCAAGTATACACAATGTATCATCGGTTATATATGGTCCAATGTATACACCAAATTGTGCACACAAAGTATACGCCCTATACAATTTTGTAAACGAAGTATATGACCTGTACAGGCCGTTTACACCACGTATACCCAATGTACAAAGCGTATAGACCGTTTACACCAAGTATACACAATGTATCATCGGTTATATATGGTCCAATGTATACACCAAATTTTGTGCACGAAGTATACGTCCTGTACAGGGCGTATGCCTAATACCAAGCGTATAGGTCGTGTACACCAAGTATACACAATGTATCATCTGTTATATATGGTCCAATGTATACACCAAATTGTGCACACAAAGTATACGCCCTGTACAGGCCGATTACACCACGTATACCCAATGTACAAAGCGTATAGACCGTTTACACCAAGTGTACACAATGTACAAAGCGTATAGACCATTTCCACCAAGTATACACAATGTGTACATATATAACCGATGATACATTGTGTATACTTGGTGTACACGACCTATACGCTTGGTACATTAGGCATACGCCCTGTACAGGACGTATACTTAATGTACAAAGCGTATAGACCATTTACACCAAATATACACAATGTACAAAGCGTATAGACCGTTTACACCAAGTATACACAATGTACAAAGCGTATAGACAGTTTACACCAAGTATACACAATGTATCATCGGTTATATATGGTCCAATGTATACACCAAATTTTGTGCACGAAGTATACGTCCTATACATGGCGTATGCCCAACGTACCAAGCGTACAGGCCGTGTACATCAAGTATACACAATGTATCATCGGTTATATATGGTCCAATGTATACACCAAATTGTGCACACAAAGTATACGCCCTATACAATTTTGTACACGAAGTATATGACCTGTACAGGTCGTTTCCACCACGTATACCCAATGTACAAAGCGTATAGACCGTTTACACCAAGTATACACAATGTATCATCGGTTATATATGGTCCAATGTATACACCAAATTTTGTGCACGAAGTATACGTCCTGTACAGGGCGTATGCCTAATGTACCAAGCGTATAGGTCGTGTACACCAAGTATACACAATGTATCATCGGTTATATATGGTCCAATGTATACACCAAATTGTGCACACAAAGTATACGCCCTGTACAGGCAGTTTACACCACGTATACCCAATGTACAAAGCGTATAGACCATTTACACCAAGTATACACAATGTATCATCGGTTATATATGGTCCAATGTATATACCAAATTTTGTGCACGAAGTATACGTCCTATACAGGGCGTATGCCTAACGTGCCAAGCGTACAGGCCGTGTACATCAAGTATACACAATGTATCATCGGTTATATATGGTCCAATGTATACACGAAATTGTGCACACAAAGAATACGCCCTGTATAGGCCGTTTGCACGACGTATACCCAATGTTCAAAGCATATAGACCGTTTACACTAAGTATACACAATGTATCATCGGTTATATATGGTCCAATGTATACACCAAATTGTGCACACAAAGTATACGCCCTGTACAGGCCGTTTACACCAATGTACAAAGCGTATAGACCATTTACACCAAGTATACACAATGTATCATCGGTTATATATGGTCCAATGTATACACCAAATTGTGCAAACAAAGTATACGCCCTATACAATTTTGTACACGAAGTATATGACCTGTACAGGCCGTTTACACCACGTATACCCAATGTACAAAGCGTATAGACCGTTTACACCAAGTGTACACAATGTACAAAGCGTATAGACCATTTACACCAAGTATACACAATTTATCATCGGTTATATATGGTCCAATGTATACACAAAATTTTGTGCAGGAAGTATACGTCCTATACAGGACGTATGCCCAACGTGCCAAGCGTACAGGCCGTGTACATCAAGTATACACAATGTATCATCGGTTATATATGGTCCAATGTATACACGAAATTGTGCACACAAAGTATACGCCCTGTACAGGCCGTCTGCACGACGTATACCCAATGTACAAAGCGTATAGACCGTTTACACTAAGTATACACAATGTATCATCGGTTATATATGGTCCAATGTATACAACAAATTGTGCAAACAAAGTATACGCCCTATACAATTTTGTACACGAAGTATATGACCTGTACAGGCCGTTTACACCACGTATACCCAATGTACAAAGCGTATAGACCGTTTACACTAAGTATACACAATGTATCATCGGTTATATATGGTCCAATGTATACAACAAATTGTGCACACAAAGTATACGCCCTGTACAGGCAGTTTACACCACGTATACCCAATGTACAAAGCGTATAGACCGTTTACACCAAGTATACACAATGTACAAAGCGTATAGACAGTTTACACCAAGTATACACAATGTATCCTCGGTTATATATGGTCCAATGTATACACCAAATTTTGTGCACGAAGTATACGTCCTATACATGGCGTATGCCCAACGTACCAAGCGTACAGGCCGTGTACATCAAGTATACACAATGTATCATCGGTTATATATGGTCCAATGTATACACCAAATTGTGCACACAAAGTATACGCCCTATACAATTTTGTACACGAAGTATATGACCTGCAGAGGTCGTTTCCACCACGTATACCCAATGTACAAAGCGTATAGACCGTTTACACCAAGTATACACAATGTATCATCGGTTATATATGGTCCAATGTATACACCAAATTTTGTGCACGAAGTATACGTCCTGTACAGGGCGTATGCCTAATGTACCAAGCGTATAGGTCGTGTACACCAAGTATACACAATGTATCATCGGTTATATATGGTCCAATGTATACACCAAATTGTGCACACAAAGTATACGCCCTGTACAGGCCGTTTACACCACGTATACCCAATGTACAAAGCGTATAGACCGTTTACACCAAGTGTACACAATGTACAAAGCGTATAGACCGTTTACACCAAGCATACACAATGTATCATCGGTTATATATGGTCCAATGTATACACCTGTACAGGACGTATACTTCGTGCACACAATTGTGCACACAAAGCGTATAGACCGTTTACACCAAGTATACACAATGTATCATCGGTTATATATGGTCCAATGTATACACCAAATTGTGCACACAAAGTATACGCCCTGTACAGGCCGTTTACACCACGTATACCCAATGTACAAAGCGTATAGACCGTTTACACCAAGTATACACAATGTATCATCGGTTATATATGGTCCAATGTATACACCAAATTTTGTGCACGAAGTATACGTCCTGTACAGGGCGTATGCCTAATACCAAGCGTATAGGTCGTGTACACCAAGTATACACAATGTATCATCTGTTATATATGGTCCAATGTATACACCAAATTGTGCACACAAAGTATACGCCCTGTACAGGCCGATTACACCACGTATACCCAATGTACAAAGCGTATAGACCGTTTACACCAAGTGTACACAATGTACAAAGCGTATAGACCATTTACACCAAGTATACACAATGTACAAAGCGTATAGACCGTTTACACCAAGTATACACAATGTATCATCGGTTATATATGGTCCAATGTATACACCAAATGTTTTGCACGAAGTATACGTCCTATACAGGGCGTATGCCCAACGTACCAAGCGTACAGGCCTTGTACATCAAGTATACACAATGTATCATCGGTTATATATGGTCCAATGTATACACGAAATTGTGCACACAAAGAATACGCCCTGTATAGGCCGTTTGCACGACGTATACCCAATGTACAAAGCGTATAGACCGTTTACACTAAGTATACACAATGTATCATCGGTTATATATGGTCCAATGTATACACCAAATTGTGCACACAAAGTATACGCCCTGTACAGGCCGTTTACACCAATGTACAAAGCGTATAGACCATTTACACCAAGTATACACAATGTATCATCGGTTATATATGGTCCAATGTATACACCAAATTGTGCAAACAAAGTATACGCCCTATACAATTTTGTACACGAAGTATATGACCTGTACAGGCCGTTTACACCACGTATACCCAATGTACAAAGCGTATAGACCGTTTACACCAAGTGTACACAATGTACAAAGCGTATAGACCATTTACACCAAGTATACACAATGTATCATCGGTTATATATGGTCCAATGTATACACAAAATTTTGTGCAGGAAGTATACGTCCTATACAGGACGTATGCCCAACGTGCCAAGCGTACAGGCCGTGTACATCAAGTATACACAATGTATCATCGGTTATATATGGTCCAATGTATACACGAAATTGTGCACACAAAGTATACGCCCTGTACAGGCCGTCTGCACGACGTATACCCAATGTACAAAGCGTATAGACCGTTTACACTAAGTATACACAATGTATCATCGGTTATATATGGTCCAATGTATACAACAAATTGTGCACACAAAGTATACGCCCTGTACAGGCAGTTTACACCACGTATACCCAATGTACACAGCGTATAGACCGTTTACACCAAGTATACACAATGTACAAAGCGTATAGACAGTTTACACCAAGTATACACAATGTATCCTCGGTTATATATGGTCCAATGTATACACCAAATTTTGTGCACGAAGTATACGTCCTATACATGGCGTATGCCCAACGTACCAAGCGTACAGGCCGTGTACATCAAGTATACACAATGTATCATCGGTTATATATGGTCCAATGTATACACCAAATTGTGCACACAGAGTATACGCCCTATACAATTTTGTACACGAAGTATATGACCTGTACAGGTCGTTTCCACCACGTATACCCAATGTACAAAGCGTATAGACCGTTTACACCAAGTATACACAATGTATCATCGGTTATATATGGTCCAATGTATACACCAAATTTTGTGCACGAAGTATACGTCCTGTACAGGGCGTATGCCTAATGTACCAAGCGTATAGGTCGTGTACACCAAGTATACACAATGTATCATCGGTTATATATGGTCCAATGTATACACCAAATTGTGCACACAAAGTATACGCCCTGTACAGGCAGTTTACACCACGTATACCCAATGTACAAAGCGTATAGACCGTTTACACCAAGTGTACACAATGTACAAAGCGTATAGACCGTTTACACCAAGTATACACAATGTATCATCGGTTATATATGGTCCAATGTATACACCTGTACAGGACGTATACTTCGTGCACACAATTGTGCACACAAAGCGTATAGACCGTTTACACCAAGTATACACAATGTATCATCGGTTATATATGGTCCAATGTATACACCAAATTGTGCACACAAAGTATACGCCCTGTACAGGCCGTTTACACCACGTATACCCAATGTACAAAGCGTATAGACCGTTTACACCAAGTATACACAATGTATCATCGGTTATATATGGTCCAATGTATACACCAAATTTTGTGCACGAAGTATACGTCCTGTACAGGGCGTATGCCTAATGTACCAAGCGTATAGGTCGTGTACACCAAGTATACACAATGTATCATCGGTTATATATGGTCCAATGTATACACCAAATTGTGCACACAAAGTATACGCCCTGTACAGGCCGTTTACACCACGTATACCCAATGTACAAAGCGTATAGACCGTTTACACCAAGTGTACACAATGTACAAAGCGTATAGACCGTTTACACCAAGTATACACAATGTATCATCGGTTATATATGGTCCAATGTATACACCTGTACAGGACGTATACTTCGTGCACACAATTGTGCACACAAAGCGTATAGACCGTTTACACCAAGTATACACAATGTATCATCGGTTATATATGGTCCAATGTATACACCAAATTGTGCACACAAAGTATACGCCCTGTACAGGCCGTTTACACCACGTATACCCAATGTACAAAGCGTATAGACCGTTTACACCAAGTATACATAATGTATCATCGGTTATATATGGTCCAATGTATACACCAAATTGTGTGCACGAAGTATACGTCCTGTACAGGGCGTATGCCTAATACCAAGCGTATAGGTCGTGTACACCAAGTATACACAATGTATCATCTGTTATATATGGTCCAATGTATACACCAAATTGTGCACACAAAGTATACGCCCTGTACAGGCCGATTACACCACGTATACCCAATGTACAAAGCGTATAGACCGTTTACACCAAGTGTACACAATGTACAAAGCGTATAGACCATTTACACCAAGTATACACAATGTACAAAGCGTATAGACCGTTTACACCAAGTATACACAATGTATCATCGGTTATATATGGTCCAATGTATACACCAAATGTTTTGCACGAAGTATACGTCCTATACAGGGCGTATGCCCAACGTACCAAGCGTACAGGCCTTGTACATCAAGTATACACAATGTATCATCGGTTATATATGGTCCAATGTATACACGAAATGGTGCACACAAAGTATACGCCCTGTACAGGCCGTTTGCACGACGTATACCCAATGTACAAAGCGTATAGACCGTTTACACTAAGTATACACAATGTATCATCGGTTATATATGGTCCAATGTATACACAAAATGGTGCACACAAAGTATACGCCCTGTACAGGCCGTTTGCACGACGTATACCCAATGTACAAAGCGTATAGACCGTTTACACTAAGTATACACAATGTATCATCGGTTATATATGGTCCAATGTATACACCAAATTGTGCACACAAAGTATACGCCCTATACAATTTTGTACACGAAGTATATGACCTGTACAGGCCGTTTACACCACGTACATCAAGTATACACAATGTATCATCGGTTATATATGGTCCAATGTATACACCAAATTGTGCACACAAAGTATACGCCCTATACAATTTTGTACACGAAGTATATGACCTGTACAGGCCGTTTACACCACGTATACCCAATGTACAAAGCGTATAGACCGTTTACATCAAGTATACACAATGTATCATCGGTTATATATGGTGCAATGTATACACCAAATTTTCTGCACGAAGTATACGTCCTATACAGGGCGTATGCCCAACGTACCAAGCGTACAGGCCGTGTACATCAAGTATACACAATGTATCATCGGTTATATATGGTCCAATGTATACACCAAATTGTGCACACAAAGTATACGCCCTGTACATGCCGTTTGCACGACGTATACCCAATGTACAAAGCGTATAGACCGTTTACACTAAGTATTCACAATGTATCATCGGTTATATATGGTCCAATGTATACACGAAATTGTGCACACAAAGTATACGCCCTATACAATTTTTTACACAAAGTATACGCCCTGTACAGGCCGTTTGCACGACGTATACCCAATGTACAAAGCGTATAGACCGTTTACACTAAGTATACGCAATGTATCATCGGTTATATATGGTCCAATGTATACACCAAATTGTGCACACAAAGTATACGCCCTGTACTGGCAGTTTACACCACGTATACCCAATGTACAAAGCGTATAGACCATTTACACCAAGTATACACAATGTACAAAGCGTATAGACCGTTTACACCAAGTATACACAATGTATCATCGGTTATATATGGTCCAATGTATACACCAAATTGTGCACACATTGTGTACACTTGGTGTAAACGGTCTATACGCTTTGTACATTGGGTATACGTGGTGTAAACGGCCTGTACAGGGTGTATACTTTGTGTGCACAATTTGGTGTGTACAGGGCGTATACTTTGTGTGCACAATTTGGTGTATACATTGGACCATATATAACCGATGATACATTGTGTATACTTAATGTACACGGCCTGTACGCTTGGCACGTTGGGCATACGCCCTGTATAGGATGTATACTTCGTGCACAAAATTTGGTGTATACATTGGACCATATATAACCGATGATACATTGTGTATACTTGGTGTAAACGGTCTATACGCTTTGTACATTGTGTATACTTGGTGTAAATGGTCTATACGCTTTGTACATTGGGTATACGTGGTGTAAACTGCCTGTACAGGGCGTATACTTTGTGTGCACAATTTGGTGTATACATTGGACCATATATAACCGATGATACATTGTGTATACTTAGTGTAAACGGTCTATACGCTTTGTACATTGGGTAAACGTCGTGCAAACGGCCTGTACAGGGCGTATACTTTGTGTGCACAATTTCGTGTATACATTGGACCATATATAACCGATGATACATTGTGTATACTTGGTTTAAACGGTCTATACGCTTTGTACATTGTGTATACTTGGTGTAAATGGTCTATACGCTTTGTACATTGTGTACACTTGGTGTAAACGGTCTATACGCTTTGTACATTGGGTATACGTGGTGTACACGACCTATACGCTTGGTACATTAGGCATACGCCCTGTACAGGACGTATACTTCGTGCACAAAATTTGGTGTATACATTCGACCATATATAACCGATGATACATTGTGTATACTTGGTGTAAACGGTCTACACGCTTTGTACATTGGGTATACGTGGTGTAAACGGCCTGTACAGGACGTATACTTTGTGTGCACAATTTGGTGTATACATTGGACCATATATAACCGGTGATACGTTGTGTATACTTAATGTAAACGGTCTATACGCTTTGTACATTGGGTATACGTGGTGTAAACGGCCTGTACAGGACGTATACTTTGTGTGCACAATTTGGTGTATACATTGGACCATATATAACCGGTGATACATTGTGTATACTTAATGTAAACGGTCTATACGCTTTGTACATTGGGTATACGTCGTGCAAACGGCCTGTACAGGGCGTATACTTTGTGTGCACAATTTCGTGTATACATTGGACCATATATAACCGATGATACATTGTGTATACTTGATGTACACGGCCTGTACGCTTGGCACGTTGGGCATACGCCCTGTATAGGATGTATACTTCGTGCACAAAATTTGGTGTATACATTGGACCATATATAACCGATGATACATTGTGTATACTTGGTGTAAACGGTCTATACGCTTTGTACATTGTGTATACTTGGTGTAAATGGTCTATACGCTTTGTACATTGTGTACACTTGGTGTAAACGGTCTATACGCTTTGTACATTGGGTATACGTAGTGTAAACGGCCTGTACAGGTCATATACTTCGTGTACAAAATTGTATAGGGCGTATACTTTGTGTGCACAATTTCGTGTATACATTGGACCATATATAACCGATGATACATTGTGAATACTTAGTGTAAACGGTCTATACGCTTTGTACATTGGGTATACGTCGTACAAACGGCCTGTACAGGGCGTATACTTTGTGTGCACAATTTCGTGTATACATTGGACCATATATAACCGATGATACATTGTGTATACTTGATGTACACGGCCTGTACGCTTGGTACGTTGGGTATATACGCCCTGTAAAGGACGTATACTTCGTGCACAAAATTTGGTGTATACATTGGACCATATATAACCGATGATACATTGTGTATACTTGGTGTAAACTGTCTATACGCTATTTACATTGTGTATACTTGGTGTAAACGGTCTATACGCTTTGTACATTGTGTATACTTGGTGTAAATGGTCTATACGCTTTGTACATTGTGTATACTTGGTGTAAATGGTCTATACGCTTTGTACATTGTGTATACTTGGTGTAAATGGTCTATACGCTTTGTACATTGGGTATACGTGGTGTAAACTGCCTGTACAGGGCGTATACTTTGTGTGCACAATTTGGTGTATACATTGGACCATATATAACCGATGATACATTGTGTATACTTGGTGTAAACGGTCTATACGCTTTGTACATTGTGTATACTTGGTGTAAATTGTCTATACGCTTTGTACATTGTGTACACTTGGTGTAAACGGTCTATACGCTTTGTACATTGGGTATACGTGGTGTAAACGGCCTGTACAGGGTGTATACTTTGTGTGCACAATTTGGTGTGTACAGGGCGTATACTTTGTGTGCACAATTTGGTGTATACATTGGACCATATATAACCGATGATACATTGTGTATACTTAATGTACACGGCCTGTACGCTTGGCACGTTGGGCATACGCCCTGTATAGGATGTATACTTCGTGCACAAAATTTGGTGTATACATTGGACCATATATAACCGATGATACATTGTGTATACTTGGTGTAAACGGTCTATACGCTTTGTACATTGTGTATACTTGGTGTAAATGGTCTATACGCTTTGTACATTGGGTATACGTGGTGTAAACTGCCTGTACAGGGCGTATACTTTGTGTGCACAATTTGGTGTATACATTGGACCATATATAACCGATGATACATTGTGTATACTTAGTGTAAACGGTCTATACGCTTTGTACATTGGGTAAACGTCGTGCAAACGGCCTGTACAGGGCGTATACTTTGTGTGCACAATTTCGTGTATACATTGGACCATATATAACCGATGATACATTGTGTATAATTGGTGTAAACGGTCTATACGCTTTGTACATTGTGTATACTTGGTGTAAATGGTCTATACGCTTTGTACATTGTGTACACTTGGTGTAAACGGTCTATACGCTTTGTACATTGGGTATACGTGGTGTACACGACCTATACGCTTGGTACATTAGGCATACGCCCTGTACAGGACGTATACTTCGTGCACAAAATTTGGTGTATACATTGGACCATATATAACCGATGATACATTGTGTATACTTGGTGTAAACGGTCTACACGCTTTGTACATTGGGTATACGTGGTGTAAACGGCCTGTACAGGACGTATACTTTGTGTGCACAATTTGGTGTATACATTGGACCATATATAACCGGTGATACGTTGTGTATACTTAATGTAAACGGTCTATACGCTTTGTACATTGGGTATACGTCGTGCAAACGGCCTGTACAGGGCGTATACTTTGTGTGCACAATTTCGTGTATACATTGGACCATATATAACCGATGATACATTGTGTATACTTGATGTACACGGCCTGTACGCTTGGCACGTTGGGCATACGCCCTGTATAGGATGTATACTTCGTGCACAAAATTTGGTGTATACATTGGACCATATATAACCGATGATACATTGTGTATACTTGGTGTAAACGGTCTATACGCTTTGTACATTGTGTATACTTGGTGTAAATGGTCTATACGCTTTGTACATTGTGTACACTTGGTGTAAACGGTCTATACGCTTTGTACATTGGGTATACGTAGTGTAAACGGCCTGTACAGGTCATATACTTCGTGTACAAAATTGTATAGGGCGTATACTTTGTGTGCACAATTTCGTGTATACATTGGACCATATATAACCGATGATACATTGTGAATACTTAGTGTAAACGGTCTATACGCTTTGTACATTGGGTATACGTCGTACAAACGGCCTGTACAGGGCGTATACTTTGTGTGTACAATTTCGTGTATACATTGGACCATATATATAGGGCGTATACTTTGTGTGCACAATTTGGTGTATACATTGGACCATATATAACCGATGATACATTGTGTATACTTGGTGTAAACGGTCTATACGCTTTGTACATTGTGTATACTTGGTGTAAATGGTCTATACGCTTTGTACATTGGGTATACGTGGTGTAAACTGCCTGTACAGGGCGTATACTTTGTGTGCACAATTTGGTGTATACATTGGACCATATATAACCGATGATACATTGTGTATACTTAGTGTAAACGGTCTATACGCTTTGTACATTGGGTATACGTCGTGCAAACGGCCTGTACAGGGCGTATACTTTGTGTGCACAATTTCGTGTATACATTGGACCATATATAACCGATGATACATTGTGTATACTTGGTGTAAACGGTCTACACGCTTTGTACATTGGGTATACGTGGTGTAAACGGCCTGTACAGGTCATATACTTCGTGTACAAAATTGTGTAGGGCGTATACTTTGTGTGCACAATTTGGTGTATACATTGGACCATATATAACCGATGATACATTGTGTATACTTGGTGTAAACGGTCTATACGCTTTGTACATTGTGTATACTTGGTGTAAATGGTCTATACGCTTTGTACATTGGGTATACGTGGTGTAAACTGCCTGTACAGGGCGTATACTTTGTGTGCACAATTTGGTGTATACATTGGACCATATATAACCGATGATACATTGTGTATACTTAGTGTAAACGGTCTATACGCTTTGTACATTGGGTATACGTCGTGCAAACGGCCTGTACAGGGCGTATACTTTGTGTGCACGATTTCGTGTATACATTGGACCATATATAACCGATGATACATTGTGTATACTTGATGTACACGGCCTGTACGCTTGGCACGTTCGGCATACGCCCTGTATAGGATGTATACTTCGTGCACAAATTTGGTGTATACATTGGACCATATATAACCGATGATACATTGTGTATACTTGGTGTAAACGGTCTATACGCTTTGTACATTGTGTATACTTGGTGTAAATGGTCTATACGCTTTGTACATTGTGTACACTTGGTGTAAACGGTCTATACGCTTTGTACATTGGGTATACGTGGTGTACACGACCTATACGCTTGGTACATTAGGCATACGCCCTGTACAGGACGTATACTTCGTGCACAAAATTTGGTGTATACATTGGACCATATATAACCGATGATACATTGTGTATACTTGGTGTAAACGGTCTACACGCTTTGTACATTGGGTTTACGATGTGTAAACGGCCTGTACAGGTCATATACTTCGTGTACAAAATTGTATAGGGCGTATACTTTGTGTGCACAATTTGGTGTATACATTGGACCATATATAACCGATGATACATTGTGTATACTTGGTGTAAATGGTCTATACGCTTTGTACATTGGGTATACGTGGTGTAAACTGCCTGTACAGGACGTATACTTTGTGTGCACAATTTGGTGTATACACTGGACCATATATAACAGATGATACATTGTGTATACTTGGTGTACACGACCTATACGCTTGGTATTAGGCATGCGCCCTGTACAGGACGTATACTTCGTGCACAAAATTTGGTGTATACATTGGACCATATATAACCGATGATACATTCTGTATACTTGGTGTAAACGGTCTATACGCTTTGTACATTGGGTATACGTGGTGTAAACGGCCTGTACAGGTCATATACTTCGTTTACAAAATTGTATTGGGCGTATACTTTGTGTGCACAATTTGGTGTATATATTGGACCATATATAACCGATGATACATTGTGTATACTTGGTGTAAACGGTCTATACGCTTTGTACA
Source organism: Azorinus chamasolen (assembly GCA_963576725.1). Taxonomy (NCBI): domain Eukaryota; kingdom Metazoa; phylum Mollusca; class Bivalvia; order Cardiida; family Solecurtidae; genus Azorinus; species Azorinus chamasolen. The sequence continues at coordinate 152,028 of CAUYWK010000004.1, read as the reverse complement.
TTGTGTATACTTGGTGTAAATGGTCTATACGCTTTGTACATTGGGTATACGTGGTGTAAACTGCCTGTACAGGGCGTATACTTTGTGTGCACAATTTGGTGTATACATTGGACCATATATAACCGATGATACATTGTGTATACTTAGTGTAAACGGTCTATACGCTTTGTACATTGGGTATACGTCGTGCAAACGGCCTGTACAGGGCGTATACTTTGTGTGCACAATTTGGTGTATACATTGGACCATATATAACCGATGATACATTGTGTATACTTAATGTACACGGCCTGTACGCTTGGCACGTTGGGCATACGCCCTGTATAGGATGTATACTTCGTGCACAAAATTTGGTGTATACATTGGACCATATATAACCGATGATACATTGTGTATACTTGGTGTAAACGGTCTATACGCTTTGTACATTGTGTATACTTGGTGTAAATGGTCTATACGCTTTGTACATTGGGTATACGTGGTGTAAACTGCCTGTACAGGGCGTATACTTTGTGTGCACAATTTGGTGTATACATTGGACCATATATAACCGATGATACATTGTGTATACTTAGTGTAAACGGTCTATACGCTTTGTACATTGGGTAAACGTCGTGCAAACGGCCTGTACAGGGCGTATACTTTGTGTGCACAATTTCGTGTATACATTGGACCATATATAACCGATGATACATTGTGTATACTTGGTGTAAACGGTCTATACGCTTTGTACATTGTGTATACTTGGTGTAAATGGTCTATACGCTTTGTACATTGTGTACACTTGGTGTAAACGGTCTATACGCTTTGTACATTGGGTATACGTGGTGTACACGACCTATACGCTTGGTACATTAGGCATACGCCCTGTACAGGACGTATACTTCGTGCACAAAATTTGGTGTATACATTGGACCATATATAACCGATGATACATTGTGTATACTTGGTGTAAACGGTCTACACGCTTTGTACATTGGGTATACGTGGTGTAAACGGCCTGTACAGGACGTATACTTTGTGTGCACAATTTGGTGTATACATTGGACCATATATAACCGGTGATACATTGTGTATACTTAATGTAAACGGTCTATACGCTTTGTACATTGGGTATACGTCGTGCAAACGGCCTGTACAGGGCGTATACTTTGTGTGCACAATTTCGTGTATACATTGGACCATATATAACCGATGATACATTGTGTATACTTGATGTACACGGCCTGTACGCTTGGCACGTTGGGCATACGCCCTGTATAGGATGTATACTTCGTGCACAAAATTTGGTGTATACATTGGACCATATATAACCGATGATACATTGTGTATACTTGGTGTAAATGGTCTATACGCTTTGTACATTGTGTATACTTGGTGTAAATGGTCTATACGCTTTGTACATTGTGTACACTTGGTGTAAACGGTCTATACGCTTTGTACATTGGGTATACGTAGTGTAAACGGCCTGTACAGGTCATATACTTCGTGTACAAAATTGTATAGGGCGTATACTTTGTGTGCACAATTTGGTGTATACATTGGACCATATATAACCGATGATACATTGTGTATACTTAATGTACACGGCCTGTACGCTTGGCACGTTGGGCATACGCCCTGTATAGGATGTATACTTCGTGCACAAAATTTGGTGTATACATTGGACCATATATAACCGATGATACATTGTGTATACTTGGTGTAAACGGTCTATACGCTTTGTACATTGTGTATACTTGGTGTAAATGGTCTATACGCTTTGTACATTGGGTATACGTGGTGTAAACTGCCTGTACAGGGCGTATACTTTGTGTGCACAATTTGGTGTATACATTGGACCATATATAACCGATGATACATTGTGTATACTTAGTGTAAACGGTCTATACGCTTTGTACATTGGGTAAACGTCGTGCAAACGGCCTGTACAGGGCGTATACTTTGTGTGCACAATTTCGTGTATACATTGGACCATATATAACCGATGATACATTGTGTATACTTGGTGTAAACGGTCTATACGCTTTGTACATTGTGTATACTTGGTGTAAATGGTCTATACGCTTTGTACATTGTGTACACTTGGTGTAAACGGTCTATACGCTTTGTACATTGGGTATACGTAGTGTAAACGGCCTGTACAGGTCATATACTTCGTGTACAAAATTGTATAGGGCGTATACTTTGTGTGCACAATTTCGTGTATACATTGGACCATATATAACCGATGATACATTGTGAATACTTAGTGTAAACGGTCTATACGCTTTGTACATTGGGTATACGTCGTACAAACGGCCTGTACAGGACGTATACTTTGTGTGCACAATTTCGTGTATACATTGGACCATATATAACCGATGATACATTGTGTATACTTGATGTACACGGCCTGTACGCTTGGTACGTTGGGTATACGCCCTGTATAGGACGTATACTTCGTGCACAAAATTTGGTGTATACATTGGACCATATATAACCGATGATACATTGTGTATACTTGGTGTAAACTGTCTATACGCTATTTACATTGTGTATACTTGGTGTAAACGGTCTATACGCTTTGTACATTGTGTATACTTGGTGTAAATGGTCTATACGCTTTGTACATTGTGTATACTTGGTGTAAATGGTCTATACGCTTTGTACATTGTGTATACTTGGTGTAAATGGTCTATACGCTTTGTACATTGGGTATACGTGGTGTAAACTGCCTGTACAGGGCGTATACTTTGTGTGCACAATTTGGTGTATACATTGGACCATATATAACCGATGATACATTGTGTATACTTGGTGTAAACGGTCTATACGCTTTGTACATTGTGTATACTTGGTGTAAATTGTCTATACGCTTTGTACATTGTGTACACTTGGTGTAAACGGTCTATACGCTTTGTACATTGGGTATACGTGGTGTAAACGGCCTGTACAGGGTGTATACTTTGTGTGCACAATTTGGTGTGTACAGGACGTATACTTCGTGCACAAAATTTGGTATATACATTGGACCATATATAACCGATGATACATTGTGTATACTTGGTGTAAATGGTCTATACGCTTTGTACATTGGGTATACGTGGTGTAAACGGCCTGTACAGGTCATATACTTCGTGTACAAAATTGAATAGGGCGTATACTTTGTGTGCACAATTTGGTGTATACATTGGACCATATATAACCGATGATACATTGTGTATACTTGGTGTAAACGGTCTATACGCTTTGTACATTGTGTATACTTGGTGTAAATGGTCTATACGCTTTGTACATTGGGTATACGTGGTGTAAACTGCCTGTACAGGGCGTATACTTTGTGTGCACAATTTGGTGTATACATTGGACCATATATAACCGTTGATACATTGTGTATACTTAGTGTAAACGGTCTATACGCTTTGTACATTGGGTATACGTGGTGTAAACGGCCTGTACAGGACGTATACTTTGTGTGCACAATTTGGTGTATACATTGGACCATATATAACCGATGATACATTGTGTATACTTAGTGTAAACGGTCTATACGCTTTGTACATTGGGTAAACGTCGTGCAAACGGCCTGTACAGGGCGTATACTTTGTGTGCACAATTTCGTGTATACATTGGACCATATATAACCGATGATACATTGTGTATACTTGGTGTAAACGGTCTATACGCTTTGTACATTGTGTATACTTGGTGTAAATGGTCTATACGCTTTGTACATTGTGTACACTTGGTGTAAACGGTCTATACGCTTTGTACATTGGGTATACGTGGTGTACACGACCTATACGCTTGGTACATTAGGCATACGCCCTGTACAGGACGTATACTTCGTGCACAAAATTTGGTGTATACATTGGACCATATATAACCGATGATACATTGTGTATACTTGGTGTAAACGGTCTACACGCTTTGTACATTGGGTATACGTGGTGTAAACGGCCTGTACAGGACGTATACTTTGTGTGCACAATTTGGTGTATACATTGGACCATATATAACCGGTGATACATTGTGTATACTTAATGTAAACGGTCTATACGCTTTGTACATTGGGTATACGTCGTGCAAACGGCCTGTACAGGGCGTATACTTTGTGTGCACAATTTCGTGTATACATTGGACCATATATAACCGATGATATATTGTGTATACTTGATGTACACGGCCTGTACGCTTGGCACGTTGGGCATACGCCCTGTATAGGATGTATACTTCGTGCACAAAATTTGGTGTATACATTGGACCATATATAACCGATGATACATTGTGTATACTTGGTGTAAACGGTCTATACGCTTTGTACATTGTGTATACTTGGTGTAAATGGTCTATACGCTTTGTACATTGTGTACACTTGGTGTAAACGGTCTATACGCTTTGTACATTGGGTATACGTAGTGTAAACGGCCTGTACAGGTCATATACTTCGTGTACAAAATTGTATAGGGCGTATACTTTGTGTGCACAATTTCGTGTATACATTGGACCATATATAACCGATGATACATTGTGAATACTTAGTGTAAACGGTCTATACGCTTTGTACATTGGGTATACGTCGTACAAACGGCCTGTACAGGGCGTATACTTTGTGTGCACAAATTCGTGTATACATTGGACCATATATAACCGATGATACATTGTGTATACTTGATGTACACGGCCTGTACGCTTGGTACGTTGGGTATACGCCCTGTATAGGACGTATACTTCGTGCACAAAATTTGGTGTATACATTGGACCATATATAACCGATGATACATTGTGTATACTTGGTGTAAACTGTCTATACGCTATTTACATTGTGTATACTTGGTGTAAACGGTCTATACGCTTTGTACATTGTGTATACTTGGTGTAAATGGTCTATACGCTTTGTACATTGTGTATACTTGGTGTAAATGGTCTATACGCTTTGTACATTGTGTATACTTGGTGTAAATGGTCTATACGCTTTGTACATTGGGTATACGTGGTGTAAACTGCCTGTACAGGGCGTATACTTTGTGTGCACAATTTGGTGTATACATTGGACCATATATAACCGATGATACATTGTGTATACTTGGTGTAAACGGTCTATACGCTTTGTACATTGTGTATACTTGGTGTAAATTGTCTATACGCTTTGTACATTGTGTACACTTGGTGTAAACGGTCTATACGCTTTGTACATTGGGTATACGTGGTGTAAACGGCCTGTACAGGGTGTATACTTTGTGTGCACAATTTGGTGTGTACAGGACGTATACTTCGTGCACAAAATTTGGTATATACATTGGACCATATATAACCGATGATACATTGTGTATACTTGGTGTAAATGGTCTATACGCTTTGTACATTGGGTATACGTGGTGTAAACGGCCTGTACAGGTCATATACTTCGTGTACAAAATTGAATAGGGCGTATACTTTGTGTGCACAATTTGGTGTATACATTGGACCATATATAACCGATGATACATTGTGTATACTTGGTGTAAACGGTCTATACGCTTTGTACATTGTGTATACTTGGTGTAAATGGTCTATACGCTTTGTACATTGGGTATACGTGGTGTAAACTGCCTGTACAGGGCGTATACTTTGTGTGCACTATTTGGTGTATACATTGGACCATATATAACCGATGATACATTGTGTATACTTAGTGTAAACGGTCTATACGCTTTGTACATTGGGTATACGTGGTGTAAACGGCCTGTACAGGACGTATACTTTGTGTGCACAATTTGGTGTATACATTGGACCATATATAACCGGTGATACATTGTGTATACTTAATGTAAACGGTCTATACGCTTTGTACATTGGGTATACGTCGTGCAAACGGCCTGTACAGGGCGTATACTTTGTGTGCACAATTTCGTGTATACATTGGACCATATATAACCGATGATACATTGTGTATACTTGATGTACACGGCCTGTACGCTTGGCACGTTGGGCATACGCCCTGTATAGGATGTATACTTCGTGCACAAAATTTGGTGTATACATTGGACCATATATAACCGATGATACATTGTGTATACTTGGTGTAAACGGTCTATACGCTTTGTACATTGTGTATACTTGGTGTAAATGGTCTATACGCTTTGTACATTGTGTACACTTGGTGTAAACGGTCTATACGCTTTGTACATTGGGTATACGTAGTGTAAACGGCCTGTACAGGTCATATACTTCGTGTACAAAATTGTATAGGGCGTATACTTTGTGTGCACAATTTCGTGTATACATTGGACCATATATAACCGATGATACATTGTGAATACTTAGTGTAAACGGTCTATACGCTTTGTACATTGGGTATACGTCGTACAAACGGCCTGTACAGGGCGTATACTTTGTGTGCACAATTTCGTGTATACATTGGACCATATATAACCGATGATACATTGTGTATACTTGATGTACACGGCCTGTACGCTTGGTACGTTGGGTATACGCCCTGTAAAGGACGTATACTTCGTGCACAAAATTTGGTGTATACATTGGACCATATATAACCGATGATACATTGTGTATACTTGGTGTAAACTGTCTATACGCTATTTACATTGTGTATACTTGGTGTAAACGGTCTATACGCTTTGTACATTGTGTATACTTGGTGTAAATGGTCTATACGCTTTGTACATTGTGTATACTTGGTGTAAATGGTCTATACGCTTTGTACATTGTGTATACTTGGTGTAAATGGTCTATACGCTTTGTACATTGGGTATACGTGGTGTAAACTGCCTGTACAGGGCGTATACTTTGTGTGCACAATTTGGTGTATACATTGGACCATATATAACCGATGATACATTGTGTATACTTGGTGTAAACGGTCTATACGCTTTGTACATTGTGTATACTTGGTGTAAATTGTCTATACGCTTTGTACATTGTGTACACTTGGTGTAAACGGTCTATACGCTTTGTACATTGGGTATACGTGGTGTAAACGGCCTGTACAGGGTGTATACTTTGTGTGCACAATTTGGTGTGTACAGGGCGTATACTTTGTGTGCACAATTTGGTGTATACATTGGACCATATATAACCGATGATACATTGTGTATACTTAATGTACACGGCCTGTACGCTTGGCACGTTGGGCATACGCCCTGTATAGGATGTATACTTCGTGCACAAAATTTGGTGTATACATTGGACCATATATAACCGATGATACATTGTGTATACTTGGTGTAAACGGTCTATACGCTTTGTACATTGTGTATACTTGGTGTAAATGGTCTATACGCTTTGTACATTGGGTATACGTGGTGTAAACTGCCTGTACAGGGCGTATACTTTGTGTGCACAATTTGGTGTATACATTGGACCATATATAACCGATGATACATTGTGTATACTTAGTGTAAACGGTCTATACGCTTTGTACATTGGGTAAACGTCGTGCAAACGGCCTGTACAGGGCGTATACTTTATGTGCACAATTTCGTGTATACATTGGACCATATATAACCGATGATACATTGTGTATACTTGGTGTAAACGGTCTATACGCTTTGTACATTGTGTATACTTGGTGTAAATGGTCTATACGCTTTGTACATTGTGTACACTTGGTGTAAACGGTCTATACGCTTTGTACATTGGGTATACGTGGTGTACACGACCTATACGCTTGGTACATTAGGCATACGCCCTGTACAGGACGTATACTTCGTGCACAAAATTTGGTGTATACATTGGACCATATATAACCGATGATACATTGTGTATACTTGGTGTAAACGGTCTACACGCTTTGTACATTGGGTATACGTGGTGTAAACGGCCTGTACAGGACGTATACTTTGTGTGCACAATTTCGTGTATACATTGGACCATATATAACCGATGATACATTGTGTATACTTGATGTACACGGCCTGTACGCTTGGCACGTTGGGCATACGCCCTGTATAGGATGTATACTTCGTGCACAAAATTTGGTGTATACATTGGACCATATATAACCGATGATACATTGTGTATACTTGGTGTAAACGGTCTATACGCTTTGTACATTGTGTATACTTGGTGTAAATGGTCTATACGCTTTGTACATTGTGTACACTTGGTGTAAACGGTCTATACGCTTTGTACATTGGGTATACGTAGTGTAAACGGCCTGTACAGGTCATATACTTCGTGTACAAAATTGTATAGGGCGTATACTTTGTGTGCACAATTTCGTGTATACATTGGACCATATATAACCGATGATACATTGTGAATACTTAGTGTAAACGGTCTATACGCTTTGTACATTGGGTATACGTCGTACAAACGGCCTGTACAGGGCGTATACTTTGTGTGCACAATTTCGTGTATACATTGGACCATATATAACCGATGATACATTGTGTATACTTGATGTACACGGCCTGTACGCTTGGTACGTTGGGTATACGCCCTGTATAGGACGTATACTTCGTGCACAAAATTTGGTGTATACATTGGACCATATATAACCGATGATACATTGTGTATACTTGGTGTAAACTGTCTATACGCTATTTACATTGTGTATACTTGGTGTAAACGGTCTATACGCTTTGTACATTGTGTATACTTGGTGTAAATGGTCTATACGCTTTGTACATTGTGTATACTTGGTGTAAATGGTCTATACGCTTTGTACATTGTGTATACTTGGTGTAAATGGTCTATACGCTTTGTACATTGGGTATACGTGGTGTAAACTGCCTGTACAGGGCGTATACTTTGTGTGCACAATTTGGTGTATACATTGGACCATATATAACCGATGATACATTGTGTATACTTGGTGTAAACGGTCTATACGCTTTGTACATTGTGTATACTTGGTGTAAATTGTCTATACGCTTTGTACATTGTGTACACTTGGTGTAAACGGTCTATACGCTTTGTACATTGGGTATACGTGGTGTAAACGGCCTGTACAGGGTGTATACTTTGTGTGCACAATTTGGTGTGTACAGGACGTATACTTCGTGCACAAAATTTGGTATATACATTGGACCATATTTAACCGATGATACATTGTGTATACTTGGTGTAAATGGTCTATACGCTTTGTACATTGGGTATACGTGGTGTAAACGGCCTGTACAGGTCATATACTTCGTGTACAAAATTGAATAGGGCGTATACTTTGTGTGCACAATTTGGTGTATACATTGGACCATATATAACCGATGATACATTGTGTATACTTGGTGTAAACGGTCTATACGCTTTGTACATTGTGTATACTTGGTGTAAATGGTCTATACGCTTTGTACATTGGGTATACGTGGTGTAAACTGCCTGTACAGGGCGTATACTTTGTGTGCACAATTTGGTGTATACATTGGACCATATATAACCGATGATACATTGTGTATACTTAGTGTAAACGGTCTATACGCTTTGTACATTGGGTATACGTGGTGTAAACGGCCTGTACAGGACGTATACTTTGTGTGCACAATTTGGTGTATACATTGGACCATATATAACCGGTGATACATTGTGTATACTTAATGTAAACGGTCTATACGCTTTGTACATTGGGTATACGTCGTGCAAACGGCCTGTACAGGGCGTATACTTTGTGTGCACAATTTCGTGTATACATTGGACCATATATAACCGATGATACATTGTGTATACTTGATGTACACGGCCTGTACGCTTGGCACGTTGGGCATACGCCCTGTATAGGATGTATACTTCGTGCACAAAATTTGGTGTATACATTGGACCATATATAACCGATGATACATTGTGTATACTTGGTGTAAACGGTCTATACGCTTTGTACATTGTGTATACTTGGTGTAAATGGTCTATACGCTTTGTACATTGTGTACACTTGGTGTAAACGGTCTATACGCTTTGTACATTGGGTATACGTAGTGTAAACGGCCTGTACAGGTCATATACTTCGTGTACAAAATTGTATAGGGCGTATACTTTGTGTGCACAATTTCGTGTATACATTGGACCATATATAACCGATGATACATTGTGAATACTTAGTGTAAACGGTCTATACGCTTTGTACATTGGGTATACGTCGTACAAACGGCCTGTACAGGGCGTATACTTTGTGTGCACAATTTCGTGTATACATTGGACCATATATAACCGATGATACATTGTGTATACTTGATGTACACGGCCTGTACGCTTGGTACGTTGGGTATACGCCCTGTATAGGACGTATACTTCGTGCACAAAATTTGGTGTATACATTGGACCATATATAACCGATGATACATTGTGTATACTTGGTGTAAACTGTCTATACGCTATTTACATTGTGTATACTTGGTGTAAACGGTCTATACGCTTTGTACATTGTGTATACTTGGTGTAAATGGTCTATACGCTTTGTACATTGTGTATACTTGGTGTAAATGGTCTATACGCTTTGTACATTGTGTATACTTGGTGTAAATGGTCTATACGCTTTGTACATTGGGTATACGTGGTGTAAACTGCCTGTACAGGGCGTATACTTTGTGTGCACAATTTGGTGTATACATTGGACCATATATAACCGATGATACATTGTGTATACTTGGTGTAAACGGTCTATACGCTTTGTACATTGTGTATACTTGGTGTAAATTGTCTATACGCTTTGTACATTGTGTACACTTGGTGTAAACGGTCTATACGCTTTGTACATTGGGTATACGTGGTGTAAACGGCCTGTACAGGGTGTATACTTTGTGTGCACAATTTGGTGTGTACAGGGCGTATACTTTGTGTGCACAATTTGGTGTATACATTGGACCATATATAACCGATGATACATTGTGTATACTTAATGTACACGGCCTGTACGCTTGGCACGTTGGGCATACGCCCTGTATAGGATGTATACTTCGTGCACAAAATTTGGTGTATACATTGGAACATATATAACCGATGATACATTGTGTATACTTGGTGTAAACGGTCTGTACGCTTTGTACATTGTGTATACTTGGTGTAAATGGTCTATACGCTTTGTACATTGGGTATACGTGGTGTAAACTGCCTGTACAGGGCGTATACTTTGTGTGCACAATTTGGTGTATACATTGGACCATATATAACCGATGATACATTGTGTATACTTAGTGTAAACGGTCTATACGCTTTGTACATTGGGTAAACGTCGTGCAAACGGCCTGTACAGGGCGTATACTTTGTGTGCACAATTTCGTGTATACATTGGACCATATATAACCGATGATACATTGTGTATACTTGGTGTAAACGGTCTATACGCTTTGTACATTGTGTATACTTGGTGTAAATGGTCTATACGCTTTGTACATTGTGTACACTTGGTGTAAACGGTCTATACGCTTTGTACATTGGTTATACGTGGTGTACACGACCTATACGCTTGGTACATTAGGCATACGCCCTGTACAGGACGTATACTTCGTGCACAAAATTTGGTGTATACATTGGACCATATATAACCGATGATACATTGTGTATACTTGGTGTAAACGGTCTACACGCTTTGTACATTGGGTATACGTGGTGTAAACGGCCTGTACAGGACGTATACTTTGTGTGCACAATTTGGTGTATACATTGGACCATATATAACCGGTGATACATTGTGTATACTTAATGTAAACGGTCTATACGCTTTGTACATTGGGTATACGTCGTGCAAACGGCCTGTACAGGGCGTATACTTTGTGTGCACAATTTCGTGTATACATTGGACCATATATAACCGATGATACATTGTGTATACTTGATGTACACGGCCTGTACGCTTGGCACGTTGGGCATACGCCCTGTATAGGATGTATACTTCGTGCACAAAATTTGGTGTATACATTGGACCATATATAACCGATGATACATTGTGTATACTTGGTGTAAACGGTCTATACGCTTTGTACATTGTGTATACTTGGTGTAAATGGTCTATACGCTTTGTACATTGTGTACACTTGGTGTAAACGGTCTATACGCTTTGTACATTGGGTATACGTAGTGTAAACGGCCTGTACAGGTCATATACTTCGTGTAC
>CAUYWK010000004.1:0-130000 GCA_963576725.1 Azorinus chamasolen | reverse complement strand
GTATACCCAATGTACAAAGCGTATAGACCATTTACACCAAGTATACACAATGTACAAAGCGTATAGACCATTTACACCAAGTATACACAATGTACAAAGCGTATAGACCATTTACACCAAGTATACACAATGTACAAAGCGTATAGACCGTTTACACCAAGTATACACAATGTAAATAGCGTATAGACAGTTTACACCAAGTATACACAATGTATCATCGGTTATATATGGTCCAATGTATACACCAAATTTTGTGCACGAAGTATACGTCCTATACAGGGCGTATACCCAACGTACCAAGCGTACAGGCCGTGTACATCAAGTATACACAATGTATCATCGGTTATATATGGTCCAATGTATACACGAAATTGTGCACACAAAGTATACGCCCTGTACAGGCCGTTTGTACGACGTATACCCAATGTACAAAGCGTATAGACCGTTTACACTAAGTATTCACAATGTATCATCGGTTATATATGGTCCAATGTATACACGAAATTGTGCACACAAAGTATACGCCCTATACAATTTTGTACACGAAGTATATGACCTGTACAGGCCGTTTACACTACGTATACCCAATGTACAAAGCGTATAGACCGTTTACACCAAGTGTACACAATGTACAAAGCGTATAGACCATTTACACCAAGTATACACAATGTACAAAGCGTATAGACCGTTTACACCAAGTATACACAATGTATCATCGGTTATATATGGTCCAATGTATACACCAAATTTTGTGCACGAAGTATACATCCTATACAGGGCGTATGCCCAACGTGCCAAGCGTACAGGCCGTGTACATCAAGTATACACAATGTATCATCGGTTATATATGGTCCAATGTATACACGAAATTGTGCACACAAAGTATACGCCCTGTACAGGCCGTTTGCACGACGTATACCCAATGTACAAAGCGTATAGACCGTTTACATTAAGTATACACAATGTATCACCGGTTATATATGGTCCAATGTATACACCAAATTGTGCACACAAAGTATACGTCCTGTACAGGCCGTTTACACCACGTATACCCAATGTACAAAGCGTGTAGACCGTTTACACCAAGTATACACAATGTATCATCGGTTATATATGGTCCAATGTATACACCAAATTTTGTGCACGAAGTATACGTCCTGTACAGGGCGTATGCCTAATGTACCAAGCGTATAGGTCGTGTACACCACGTATACCCAATGTACAAAGCGTATAGACCGTTTACACCAAGTGTACACAATGTACAAAGCGTATAGACCATTTACACCAAGTATACACAATGTACAAAGCGTATAGACCGTTTACACCAAGTATACACAATGTATCATCGGTTATATATGGTCCAATGTATACACCAAATTGTGCACACAAAGTATACGCCCTGTACAGGCAGTTTACACCACGTATACCCAATGTACAAAGCGTATAGACCATTTACACCAAGTATACACAATGTACAAAGCGTATAGACCGTTTACACCAAGTATACACAATGTATCATCGGTTATATATGGTCCAATGTATACACCAAATTTTGTGCACGAAGTATACATCCTATACAGGGCGTATGCCCAACGTGCCAAGCGTACAGGCCGTGTACATTAAGTATACACAATGTATCATCGGTTATATATGGTCCAATGTATACACCAAATTGTGCACACAAAGTATACGCCCTGTACACACCAAATTGTGCACACAAAGTATACACCCTGTACAGGCCGTTTACACCACGTATACCCAATGTACAAAGCGTATAGACCGTTTACACCAAGTGTACACAATGTACAAAGCGTATAGACAATTTACACCAAGTATACACAATGTACAAAGCGTATAGACCGTTTACACCAAGTATACACAATGTATCATCGGTTATATATGGTCCAATGTATACACCAAATTGTGCACACAAAGTATACGCCCTGTACAGGCAGTTTACACCACGTATACCCAATGTATAAAGCGTATAGACCATTTACACCAAGTATACACAATGTACAAAGCGTATAGACCATTTACACCAAGTATACACAATGTACAAAGCGTATAGACCATTTACACCAAGTATACACAATGTACAAAGCGTATAGACCGTTTACACCAAGTATACACAATGTAAATAGCGTATAGACAGTTTACACCAAGTATACACAATGTATCATCGGTTATATATGGTCCAATGTATACACCAAATTGTGCACACAAAGTATACGCCCTATTCAATTTTGTACACGAAGTATATGACCTGTACAGGCCGTTTACACCACGTATACCCAATGTACAAAGCGTATAGACCATTTACACCAAGTATACACAATGTATCATCGGTTATATATGGTCCAATGTATATACCAAATTTTGTGCACGAAGTATACGTCCTGTACACACCAAATTGTGCACACAAAGTATACACCCTGTACAGGCCGTTTACACCACGTATACCCAATGTACAAAGCGTATAGACCGTTTACACCAAGTGTACACAATGTACAAAGCGTATAGACAATTTACACCAAGTATACACAATGTACAAAGCGTATAGACCGTTTACACCAAGTATACACAATGTATCATCGGTTATATATGGTCCAATGTATACACCAAATTGTGCACACAAAGTATACGCCCTGTACAGGCAGTTTACACCACGTATACCCAATGTACAAAGCGTATAGACCATTTACACCAAGTATACACAATGTACAAAGCGTATAGACCATTTACACCAAGTATACACAATGTACAAAGCGTATAGACCATTTACACCAAGTATACACAATGTACAAAGCGTATAGACCGTTTACACCAAGTATACAAAATGTAAATAGCGTATAGACAGTTTACACCAAGTATACACAATGTATCATCGGTTATATATGGTCCAATGTATACACCAAATTTTGTGCACGAAGTATACGTCCTATACAGGGCGTATACCCAACGTACCAAGCGTACAGGCCGTGTACATCAAGTATACACAATGTATCATCGGTTATATATGGTCCAATGTATACACGAAATTGTGCACACAAAGTATACGCCCTGTACAGGCCGTTTGTACGACGTATACCCAATGTACAAAGCGTATAGACCGTTTACACTAAGTATTCACAATGTATCATCGGTTATATATGGTCCAATGTATACACGAAATTGTGCACACAAAGTATACGCCCTATACAATTTTGTACACGAAGTATATGACCTGTACAGGCCGTTTACACTACGTATACCCAATGTACAAAGCGTATAGACCGTTTACACCAAGTGTACACAATGTACAAAGCGTATAGACCATTTACACCAAGTATACACAATGTACAAAGCGTATAGACCGTTTACACCAAGTATACACAATGTATCATCGGTTATATATGGTCCAATGTATACACCAAATTTTGTGCACGAAGTATACATCCTATACAGGGCGTATGCCCAACGTGCCAATCGTACAGGCCGTGTACATTAAGTATACACAATGTATCATCGGTTATATATGGTCCAATGTATACACGAAATTGTGCACACAAAGTATACGCCCTGTACATGCCGTTTGCACGACGTATACCCAATGTACAAAGCGTATAGACCGTTTACATTAAGTATACACAATGTATCACCGGTTATATATGGTCCAATGTATACACCAAATTGTGCACACAAAGTATACGTCCTGTACAGGCCGTTTACACCACGTATACCCAATGTACAAAGCGTGTAGACCGTTTACACCAAGTATACACAATGTATCATCGGTTATATATGGTCCAATGTATACACCAAATTTTGTGCACGAAGTATACGTCCTGTACAGGGCGTATGCCTAATGTACCAAGCGTATAGGTCGTGTACACCACGTATACCCAATGTACAAAGCGTATAGACCGTTTACACCAAGTGTACACAATGTACAAAGCGTATAGACCATTTACACCAAGTATACACAATGTACAAAGCGTATAGACCGTTTACACCAAGTATACACAATGTATCATCGGTTATATATGGTCCAATGTATACACCAAATTGTGCACACAAAGTATACGCCCTGTACAGGCAGTTTACACCACGTATACCCAATGTACAAAGCGTATAGACCATTTACACCAAGTATACACAATGTACAAAGCGTATAGACCGTTTACACCAAGTATACACAATGTATCATCGGTTATATATGGTCCAATGTATACACCAAATTTTGTGCACGAAGTATACATCCTATACAGGGCGTATGCCCAACGTGCCAAGCGTACAGGCCGTGTACATTAAGTATACACAATGTATCATCGGTTATATATGGTCCAATGTATACACCAAATTGTGCACACAAAGTATACGCCCTGTACACACCAAATTGTGCACACAAAGTATACACCCTGTACAGGCCGTTTACACCACGTATACCCAATGTACAAAGCGTATAGACCGTTTACACCAAGTGTACACAATGTACAAAGCGTATAGACAATTTACACCAAGTATACACAATGTACAAAGCGTATAGACCGTTTACACCAAGTATACACAATGTATCATCGGTTATATATGGTCCAATGTATACACCAAATTGTGCACACAAAGTATACGTCCTGTACAGGCAGTTTACACCACGTATACCCAATGTACAAAGCGTATAGACCATTTACACCAAGTATACACAATGTACAAAGCGTATAGACCATTTACACCAAGTATACACAATGTACAAAGCGTATAGACCATTTACACCAAGTATACACAATGTACAAAGCGTATAGACCGTTTACACCAAGTATACACAATGTAAATAGCGTATAGACAGTTTACACCAAGTATACACAATGTATCATCGGTTATATATGGTCCAATGTATACACCAAATTTTGTGCACGAAGTATACGTCCTATACAGGGCGTATACCCAACGTACCAAGCGTACAGGCCGTGTACATCAAGTATACACAATGTATCATCGGTTATATATGGTCCAATGTATACACGAAATTGTGCACACAAAGTATACGCCCTGTACAGGCCGTTTGTACGACGTATACCCAATGTACAAAGCGTATAGACCGTTTACACTAAGTATTCACAATGTATCATCGGTTATATATGGTCCAATGTATACACGAAATTGTGCACACAAAGTATACGCCCTATACAATTTTGTACACGAAGTATATGACCTGTACAGGCCGTTTACACTACGTATACCCAATGTACAAAGCGTATAGACCGTTTACACCAAGTGTACACAATGTACAAAGCGTATAGACCATTTACACCAAGTATACACAATGTACAAAGCGTATAGACCGTTTACACCAAGTATACACAATGTATCATCGGTTATATATGGTCCAATGTATACACCAAATTTTGTGCACGAAGTATACATCCTATACAGGGCGTATGCCCAACGTGCCAAGCGTACAGGCCGTGTACATCAAGTATACACAATGTATCATCGGTTATATATGGTCCAATGTATACACGAAATTGTGCACACAAAGTATACGCCCTGTACAGGCCGTTTGCACGACGTATACCCAATGTACAAAGCGTATAGACCGTTTACATTAAGTATACACAATGTATCACCGGTTATATATGGTCCAATGTATACACCAAATTGTGCACACAAAGTATACGTCCTGTACAGGCCGTTTACACCACGTATACCCAATGTACAAAGCGTATAGACCGTTTACACTAAGTATACACAATGTATCATCGGTTATATATGGTCCAATGTATACACCAAATTGTGCAAACAAAGTATACGCCCTGTACAGGCAGTTTACACCACGTATACCCAATGTACAAAGCGTATAGACCATTTACACCAAGTATACACAATGTACAAAGCGTATAGACCGTTTACACCAAGTATACACAATGTATCATCGGTTATATATGGTCCAATGTATACACCAAATTGTGCACACAAAGTATACGCCCTATTCAATTTTGTACACGAAGTATATGACCTGTACAGGCCGTTTACACCACGTATACCCAATGTACAAAGCGTATAGACCATTTACACCAAGTATACACAATGTATCATCGGTTATATATGGTCCAATGTATATACCAAATTTTGTGCACGAAGTATACGTCCTGTACACACCAAATTGTGCACACAAAGTATACACCCTGTACAGGCCGTTTACACCACGTATACCCAATGTACAAAGCGTATAGACCGTTTACACCAAGTGTACACAATGTACAAAGCGTATAGACAATTTACACCAAGTATACACAATGTACAAAGCGTATAGACCGTTTACACCAAGTATACACAATGTATCATCGGTTATATATGGTCCAATGTATACACCAAATTGTGCACACAAAGTATACGCCCTGTACAGGCAGTTTACACCACGTATACCCAATGTACAAAGCGTATAGACCATTTACACCAAGTATACACAATGTACAAAGCGTATAGACCATTTACACCAAGTATACACAATGTACAAAGCGTATAGACCATTTACACCAAGTATACACAATGTACAAAGCGTATAGACCGTTTACACCAAGTATACACAATGTAAATAGCGTATAGACAGTTTACACCAAGTATACACAATGTATCATCGGTTATATATGGTCCAATGTATACACCAAATTTTGTGCACGAAGTATACGTCCTATACAGGGCGTATACCCAACGTACCAAGCGTACAGGCCGTGTACATCAAGTATACACAATGTATCATCGGTTATATATGGTCCAATGTATACACGAAATTGTGCACACAAAGTATACGCCCTGTACAGGCCGTTTGTACGACGTATACCCAATGTACAAAGCGTATAGACCGTTTACACTAAGTATTCACAATGTATCATCGGTTATATATGGTCCAATGTATACACGAAATTGTGCACACAAAGTATACGCCCTATACAATTTTGTACACGAAGTATATGACCTGTACAGGCCGTTTACACTACGTATACCCAATGTACAAAGCGTATAGATCGTTTACACCAAGTGTACACAATGTACAAAGCGTATAGACCATTTACACCAAGTATACACAATGTACAAAGCGTATAGACCGTTTACACCAAGTATACACAATGTATCATCGGTTATATATGGTCCAATGTATACACCAAATTTTGTGCACGAAGTATACATCCTATACAGGGCGTATGCCCAACGTGCCAAGCGTACAGGCCGTGTACATCAAGTATACACAATGTATCATCGGTTATATATGGTCCAATGTATACACCAAATTGTGCACACAAAGTATACGCCCTGTACAGGCCGTTTGCACGACGTATACCCAATGTACAAAGCGTATAGACCGTTTACATTAAGTATACACAATGTATCACCGGTTATATATGGTCCAATGTATACACCAAATTGTGCACACAAAGTATACGTCCTGTACAGGCCGTTTACACCACGTATACCCAATGTACAAAGCGTATAGACCGTTTACACTAAGTATACACAATGTATCATCGGTTATATATGGTCCAATGTATACACCAAATTGTGCACACAAAGTATACGCCCTGTACAGGCAGTTTACACCACGTATACCCAATGTACAAAGCGTATAGACCATTTACACCAAGTATACACAATGTACAAAGCGTATAGACCGTTTACACCAAGTATACACAATGTATCATCGGTTATATATGGTCCAATGTATACACCAAATTGTGCACACAAAGTATACGCCCTATTCAATTTTGTACACGAAGTATATGACCTGTACAGGCCGTTTACACCACGTATACCCAATGTACAAAGCGTATAGACCATTTACACCAAGTATACACAATGTATCATCGGTTATATATGGTCCAATGTATATACCAAATTTTGTGCACGAAGTATACGTCCTGTACACACCAAATTGTGCACACAAAGTATACACCCTGTACAGGCCGTTTACACCACGTATACCCAATGTACAAAGCGTATAGACCGTTTACACCAAGTGTACACAATGTACAAAGCGTATAGACAATTTACACCAAGTATACACAATGTACAAAGCGTATAGACCGTTTACACCAAGTATACACAATGTATCATCGGTTATATATGGTCCAATGTATACACCAAATTGTGCACACAAAGTATACGCCCTGTACAGGCAGTTTACACCACGTATACCCAATGTACAAAGCGTATAGACCATTTACACCAAGTATACACAATGTACAAAGCGTATAGACCATTTACACCAAGTATACACAATGTACAAAGCGTATAGACCATTTACACCAAGTATACACAATGTACAAAGCGTATAGACCGTTTACACCAAGTATACACAATGTAAATAGCGTATAGACAGTTTACACCAAGTATACACAATGTATCATCGGTTATATATGGTCCAATGTATACACCAAATTTTGTGCACGAAGTATACGTCCTATACAGGGCGTATACCCAACGTACCAAGCGTACAGGCCGTGTACATCAAGTATACACAATGTATCATCGGTTATATATGGTCCAATGTATACACGAAATTGTGCACACAAAGTATACGCCCTGTACAGGCCGTTTGTACGACGTATACCCAATGTACAAAGCGTATAGACCGTTTACACTAAGTATTCACAATGTATCATCGGTTATATATGGTCCAATGTATACACGAAATTGTGCACACAAAGTATACGCCCTATACAATTTTGTACACGAAGTATATGACCTGTACAGGCCGTTTACACTACGTATACCCAATGTACAAAGCGTATAGACCGTTTACACCAAGTGTACACAATGTACAAAGCGTATAGACCATTTACACCAAGTATACACAATGTACAAAGCGTATAGACCGTTTACACCAAGTATACACAATGTATCATCGGTTATATATGGTCCAATGTATACACCAAATTTTGTGCACGAAGTATACATCCTATACAGGGCGTATGCCCAACGTGCCAAGCGTACAGGCCGTGTACATCAAGTATACACAATGTATCATCGGTTATATATGGTCCAATGTATACACGAAATTGTGCACACAAAGTATACGCCCTGTACAGGCCGTTTGCACCACGTATACCCAATGTACAAAGCGTATAGACCGTTTACATTAAGTATACACAATGTATCACCGGTTATATATGGTCCAATGTATACACCAAATTGTGCACACAAAGTATACGTCCTGTACAGGCCGTTTACACCACGTATACCCAATGTACAAAGCGTGTAGACCGTTTACACCAAGTATACACAATGTATCATCGGTTATATATGGTCCAATGTATACACCAAATTTTGTGCACGAAGTATACGTCCTGTACAGGGCGTATGCCTAATGTACCAAGCGTATAGGTCGTGTACACCACGTATACCCAATGTACAAAGCGTATAGACCGTTTACACCAAGTGTACACAATGTACAAAGCGTATAGACCATTTACACCAAGTATACACAATGTACAAAGCGTATAGACCGTTTACACCAAGTATACACAATGTATCATCGGTTATATATGGTCCAATGTATACACGAAATTGTGCACACAAAGTATACGCCCTGTACAGGCCGTTTGCACGACGTTTACCCAATGTACAAAGCGTATAGACCGTTTACACTAAGTATACACAATGTATCATCGGTTATATATGGTCCAATGTATACACCAAATTGTGCACACAAAGTATACGCCCTGTACAGGCAGTTTACACCACGTATACCCAATGTACAAAGCGTATAGACAATTTACACCAAGTATACACAATGTACAAAGCGTATAGACCGTTTACACCAAGTATACACAATGTATCATCGGTTATATATGGTCCAATGTATACACCAAATTGTGCACACAAAGTATACGCCCTGTACAGGCAGTTTACACCACGTATACCCAATGTACAAAGCGTATAGACCATTTACACCAAGTATACACAATGTACAAAGCGTATAGACCATTTACACCAAGTATACACAATGTACAAAGCGTATAGACCATTTACACCAAGTATACACAATGTACAAAGCGTATAGACCGTTTACACCAAGTATACACAATGTAAATAGCGTATAGACAGTTTACACCAAGTATACACAATGTATCATCGGTTATATATGGTCCAATGTATACACCAAATTTTGTGCACGAAGTATACGTCCTATACAGGGCGTATACCCAACGTACCAAGCGTACAGGCCGTGTACATCAAGTATACACAATGTATCATCGGTTATATATGGTCCAATGTACACACGAAATTGTGCACACAAAGTATACGCCCTGTACAGGCCGTTTGTACGACGTATACCCAATGTACAAAGCGTATAGACCGTTTACACTAAGTATTCACAATGTATCATCGGTTATATATGGTCCAATGTATACACGAAATTGTGCACACAAAGTATACGCCCTATACAATTTTGTACACGAAGTATATGACCTGTACAGGCCGTTTACACTACGTATACCCAATGTACAAAGCGTATAGACCGTTTACACCAAGTGTACACAATGTACAAAGCGTATAGACCATTTACACCAAGTATACACAATGTACAAAGCGTATAGACCGTTTACACCAAGTATACACAATGTATCATCGGTTATATATGGTCCAATGTATACACCAAATTTTGTGCACGAAGTATACATCCTATACAGGGCGTATGCCCAACGTGCCAAGCGTACAGGCCGTGTACATCAAGTATACACAATGTATCATCGGTTATATATGGTCCAATGTATACACGAAATTGTGCACACAAAGTATACGCCCTGTACAGGCCGTTTGCACCACGTATACCCAATGTACAAAGCGTATAGACCGTTTACATTAAGTATACACAATGTATCACCGGTTATATATGGTCCAATGTATACACCAAATTGTGCACACAAAGTATACGTCCTGTACAGGCCGTTTACACCACGTATACCCAATGTACAAAGCGTGTAGACCGTTTACACCAAGTATACACAATGTATCATCGGTTATATATGGTCCAATGTATACACCAAATTTTGTGCACGACGTATACGTCCTGTACAGGGCGTATGCCTAATGTACCAAGCGTATAGGTCGTGTACACCACGTATACCCAATGTACAAAGCGTATAGACCGTTTACACCAAGTGTACACAATGTACAAAGCGTATAGACCATTTACACCAAGTATACACAATGTACAAAGCGTATAGACCGTTTACACCAAGTATACACAATGTATCATCGGTTATATATGGTCCAATGTATACACGAAATTGTGCACACAAAGTATACGCCCTGTACAGGCCGTTTGCACGACGTTTACCCAATGTACAAAGCGTATAGACCGTTTACACTAAGTATACACAATGTATCATCGGTTATATATGGTCCAATGTATACACCAAATTGTGCACACAAAGTATACGCCCTGTACAGGCAGTTTACACCACGTATACCCAATGTACAAAGCGTATAGACAATTTACACCAAGTATACACAATGTACAAAGCGTATAGACCGTTTACACCAAGTATACACAATGTATCATCGGTTATATATGGTCCAATGTATACACCAAATTGTGCACACAAAGTATACGCCCTGTACAGGCAGTTTACACCACGTATACCCAATGTACAAAGCGTATAGACCATTTACACCAAGTATACACAATGTACAAAGCGTATAGACCATTTACACCAAGTATACACAATGTACAAAGCGTATAGACCATTTACACCAAGTATACACAATGTACAAAGCGTATAGACCGTTTACACCAAGTATACACAATGTAAATAGCGTATAGACAGTTTACACCAAGTATACACAATGTATCATCGGTTATATATGGTCCAATGTATACACCAAATTTTGTGCACGAAGTATACGTCCTATACAGGGCGTATACCCAACGTACCAAGCGTACAGGCCGTGTACATCAAGTATACACAATGTATCATCGGTTATATATGGTCCAATGTATACACGAAATTGTGCACACAAAGTATACGCCCTGTACAGGCCGTTTGTACGACGTATACCCAATGTACAAAGCGTATAGACCGTTTACACTAAGTATTCACAATGTATCATCGGTTATATATGGTCCAATGTATACACGAAATTGTGCACACAAAGTATACGCCCTATACAATTTTGTACACGAAGTATATGACCTGTACAGGCCGTTTACACTACGTATACCCAATGTACAAAGCGTATAGACCGTTTACACCAAGTGTACACAATGTACAAAGCGTATAGACCATTTACACCAAATATACACAATGTACAAAGCGTATAGACCGTTTACACCAAGTATACACAATGTATCATCGGTTATATATGGTCCAATGTATACACCAAATTTTGTGCACGAAGTATACATCCTATACAGGGTGTATGCCCAACGTGCCAAGCGTACAGGCCGTGTACATCAAGTATACACAATGTATCATCGGTTATATATGGTCCAATGTATACACGAAATTGTGCACACAAAGTATACGCCCTGTACAGGCCGTTTGCACCACGTATACCCAATGTACAAAGCGTATAGACCGTTTACATTAAGTATACACAATGTATCACCGGTTATATATGGTCCAATGTATACACCAAATTGTGCACACAAAGTATACGTCCTGTACAGGCCGTTTACACCACGTATACCCAATGTACAAAGCGTGTAGACCGTTTACACCAAGTATACACAATGTATCATCGGTTATATATGGTCCAATGTATACACCAAATTTTGTGCACGAAGTATACGTCCTGTACAGGGCGTATGCCTAATGTACCAAGCGTATAGGTCGTGTACACCACGTATACCCAATGTACAAAGCGTATAGACCGTTTACACCAAGTGTACACAATGTACAAAGCGTATAGACCATTTACACCAAGTATACACAATGTACAAAGCGTATAGACCGTTTACACCAAGTATACACAATGTATCATCGGTTATATATGGTCCAATGTATACACGAAATTGTGCACACAAAGTATACGCCCTGTACAGGCCGTTTGCACGACGTTTACCCAATGTACAAAGCGTATAGACCGTTTACACTAAGTATACACAATGTATCATCGGTTATATATGGTCCAATGTATACACCAAATTGTGCACACAAAGTATACGCCCTGTACAGGCAGTTTACACCACGTATACCCAATGTACAAAGCGTATAGACAATTTACACCAAGTATACACAATGTACAAAGCGTATAGACCGTTTACACCAAGTATACACAATGTATCATCGGTTATATATGGTCCAATGTATACACCAAATTGTGCACACAAAGTATACGCCCTGTACAGGCAGTTTACACCACGTATACCCAATGTACAAAGCGTATAGACCATTTACACCAAGTATACACAATGTACAAAGCGTATAGACCATTTACACCAAGTATACACAATGTACAAAGCGTATAGACCATTTACACCAAGTATACACAATGTACAAAGCGTATAGACCGTTTACACCAAGTATACACAATGTAAATAGCGTATAGACAGTTTACACCAAGTATACACAATGTATCATCGGTTATATATGGTCCAATGTATACACCAAATTTTGTGCACGAAGTATACGTCCTATACAGGGCGTATACCCAACGTACCAAGCGTACAGGCCGTGTACATCAAGTATACACAATGTATCATCGGTTATATATGGTCCAATGTATACACGAAATTGTGCACACAAAGTATACGCCCTGTACAGGCCTCATACCTCAACAGGTGTCTATAAATGCGTGAAATATTTCTTATACAGAGGCATGTAGCTAGTACTGCATTAAACCCTTTACTCCAAAGACAGCTTTTGACACCATTGCAAACAATGACACTTCGTATCAGACACTTCTGCAGAGGCAGTGAATTGGATTTAACAGCACCTAATAATATAAGTTATATGCGGGACTATAGGAGCCATCTGATCATGGTCTACTCTGTTTGCTTATAAAATTACATGGTCCAATGTCTATAGCATCTACTATTGTAAAAATACCCTAGGAAATGACGGCATAATAAAACTAATTGGTATTCATGCCATAGTTAAATATCTGAAATGAATATTCATGAGATAAAGGGTTAACCATTTTCTTCATATAAATTTGTTTTCACTCAGTTGCTGTTCATGTAGGAGTCGTCCAATCAGGGTCTGCTCTGTTTGCTAGTGGAATTTATGTCCACTAGCAGACAGAGCAGACCCTGACCAGTCAATTTAAGATACTGTTCTTGAATTTCTAAAATGGCTACAATGTTCCACCTTCCACATTTCATTACAACTATTTTGTCCATGAATATTCAAAAGGTATTTAAATTTGGAATAAACATAGAATAGGGAAAGGGTTAATTGAATACACCTTGGACTGCACATACACTCCCAGTCTACATGTAATCTAATCTATGTAGGGCTCACTTATCAAAATGCAAACTGTGAAATATTTTTAACCCTGTATTTATCCCCCTGGGCTAATTTCTGCCTTTAAACTGTCATGTTTCATCAGTAAATAAAACAATTGTTAACTCTTTACTCCATAAAATAAATATGCTTTTCTATGCCTTTGTAAACATAGTAGATCCAGATCAGATGGCTGCTGTATCAGAACCGTCTGATCAAAGTGTGCTATGTTTGCGTGTGATATAATATAGATATGGTTCTACACTTTCTACCATGGCCAATCACTTCTCATGTCAAATGTACTATTATAATAATGATTATAACAGTCTTATTAATATCCATGACATCATTTATTCTCACATAAAATATTCATGGGAGAAAGATCGAGTTAAATCATTTTTCCAGTTCTGAAATGCTATTTTGTCAAAATGTAATTCCTTGCATATACACATTTCCAACTTTTCAAATCTACAACAACTAGAAAATCTATTTTCAATATGTGATTATATACAATAAAACCCCTCTAAGTCAGAATCTTAATAAAGAGCAAGTTAAATCTATGCAGGCAGGTGGCTGATTAATGCAGGGTGAAATTTATGAAGAAAGCCCCCTGTGTGGAAGACCATTATTGATACTAAATTCAACATCCCATTTAGTGAGGTTTTACTGTATACCTATTTCATGACAATTAACTTCCACTATATAGATGCCCTTACCAAAATTCCGATCACAAACATATATGGAACATATATGGGCCATATAAGGGCCTTATAAGGGCCATATAAGGCCCATATAAATAGTGTCTATGTGAGTTATAGTTATAGGAAAGTTATAGGGCAGTTATATGTTGAGATATATGTCCCATATATGTCTAGTATAGGGGAAGTAAAAATCTTTGGGAGCCCTCTGCCAGTTATATGGACGATATATGTCAGTTATATGAATTGTAAAGGGTTGTATAGGGGAGTTATATGTTACTGGCATCCAGAGGACGGCAGTGAGAACTTAGAAATTTTGGCTATCTGTCTTCAGAAAAAAGACCCTGAAAATTTCTAAGTCTGCAAATGGTCAGGTTTTTGTTAAAAAAAAAATGCAATATTTAATTTCCAATTTTAAACCCACGTTATGGGTATCAAAATGACCAGCATTATTCAAAGAATAACAAGGTGTGGTTATCTTTTTTTTTTTTTTTTAAATTAAAATATTAATATCTACATTAGGGTTAAGCTGTTTTTATGAAATGGTGCATTAGTAAGTACTAGAAAACTCTGCAAGACTGTTTAACCCATTCCTTCATAGGCTATTTTTAGACACATGGGTAATGGGTATCAAAATTCTCAGAATTTCAAGATCTATCCAACAAAATAATAATCGTTTACATAATATATTATAATTATATACATAATTTAAAAATTATACATATATACTATTAAATATTTTGTCATACTCCAATATATTAATTAACCTTTCTCTTAATTGCTGTTCATGTCAATATACCTTAGATTAACCTACCTGTAAATAGTGAAGCAAGACCCTGATTAGACAGCTCCTACAGGAATCAGGGTCTGTACTATTTACAGGTTGAATAACCCTTATCAAACTGACTTATGGGTATCAAAATACTAAGAATTGTGTACTTAATGTAACTAACTGACAATAAATGTCTTTACATAATTATGAAACAAGATCAATCTGATTTTTTTTTAACACGCCTCTTTTTGATCCCCGGGGGGGGGGGGTTTGCATGCTTTCATATATACAGTTGTGGGTGTGACCAATCATATTAAAGGTCAGGGTGCAAGTTGGTATCTTTGCTCTTTCCAATATTGGAAAATGATAACATCAATTGTGGTTAACCTTGAGTCTGCTAAGCAATTTGTTTTACAGAAATTTTCACCTTCTAATACTTCTACATTTTCAAAATTCAAGCTATAATTAATCTGTCTACCAAAATGCAATCAAGATGTCAAACAGTTTGGATCCCTGTGAGACGCCGAGTTATTCGGCGTCTCATCTGGATCCAAACTGTTTGCATAGGTATTCACTCATCCGCCAATAATAGGTTAAAGGTTATATTTAGATCGGTGCATTTTAATTGCCATCGATTCTGTTTGCCCTAAACGTCATCGACATTCATGTGGAATGTCAAATGCCCAAAAGATTTCTTTTTTATTTAAGTAAAAATTGTGGAGTCAGATCTATTATAATTCCATAAGCAAACAGAGCAGACCCTGACCAAACCACGCACAAAGGAACAGTTTTATTTTGGATTACCCTGTTTGCAAATGCGTGAAAAGGCATTAACATGAGTGAACGGATTAAACTTTTTCAGAAACTCTTGTCTGAGTCTGAATCTGAGATCATTCTCAAGTATCTGATTGACCACGCAGATGTTTGAGAATGATCACAGACTCGAGCAAAAAGGACCCAAACTTGTTGCAATTGAAGGTCGGTTTTTTTACATGATTCAGGTGAGATATGAGCCAGACAAAACGAGAGTCAGAACGCAATTATCCACAGAAGGATTAATTCTAGCTAGGAAGATATCTAAACACAATTGAACATAAATCCCCCAGTTTGCTCACTGTTTACATTATTAATGGTGTTAAACTCCGACTATTGGGACTGTGGTACGTCATTACAACAGAAACTTTTATAGATAAAAATGTTGAATGAAATCATTTCTTTGTAAGCTTGCTGATCAATCCCACAATACTAAAATTGACCAAACAACTCCTGGTAATGGATTGTAATTGTCAAGACCAATCGGACACAAGCTCAGAGGAGTTTGTCCGTGCAATCAACAAAAACTTTGAGCTGCAAGGTCAATATAATTTACCTCTAGTTTAATTTAAACCCTTTATTAGGTATGCTCATGGGAAATGTGAACTTCGTGAATAGTCCAATGAACTATTTATGATTCTATTAACTCCTAATCCACCAATGAACTATTGATGATTGTCACCGGAAAGTGACTCACATTATTTACTGCATTGAGCGAATCTGTTTTACCTGTAAACACGTACGTTCCAGATAAGACGTCGAATAACTTATCGCCAGAATGTTTGACACGCCGCCCGCATACTCTTTAGAGATGATATTGAAGGCAAACTCACTGAAATTGTTTTTTTTATTCTATATATAACCCGCAACCTCGTCTCTTATTGTAATAATCACAATTGTGGTGTATGTTCTTCCTCATGTCACATGTTGTATGTGCTGAGTGATTCAATAAACTAAACTATTAAACGTAAAACAGACGCCATTGTTTCATTTGTTCGCAAATGAAAATTATTTGGCGCCAAAAGTCCTAACCGTTACCGCGCTAACCGCACCTTGACTCATATTTGACTTGACTCATAGCTGACTTGACTCAAAATTGTCTTGGCTCATATTTGATATGACTCATATATTACTTGACTCATATTGGACTTATTTCATATTTGACTTGACTCATATTTGACTTATTTCATATTTGATTTGACTTGACTCAAATTTGTCTTTACTCATATTTGACTTGACTTATATTTGACTTGACTCATATTTGACCTGACTTACATCCTCACTTGACTCACATCCGACTTGACTCCCATTTGTTGATTCACATTCGATTTGACTCCCATTTGACTTTGCTTGCAAACAGTTTGGCTTCTGATGAAAAGTTGGTTAACTTTACATCTCATCAGGATCAATGGTGTTTGACACTTGGTAAATAGATTCTCTAAAACTTCTTATCAAAATTGCGCTAGGTCCAATTTTGAGCAGACTTCATTGTTTGTACACGACGAGAAAAACGTTAATGGGAAGTTTATAAACGTTAACACTGCTGAACAAATTTTGACAGACCGGGACGGAATATGGGTAAGGGTTATTATTATTATTATTATGGGTAAGGGTTATGGTCCATCTGTATTTAGAGACATAAGCAGAGTGCAGTAGAATCTGTCTTCAGTGGCAATCAAACACAGATCTAACTATGGGTCTGTACGGCAGGTGGTAGCTATGGGTCTGTACGGTAGGTGGTAGCTTTGGGTCTGTACGGCAGGTGGTAGCTATGGGTCTGTACGGTAGGTGGTAACTATGGGTCTGTACGGCATGTGGTAGCTATGGGTCTGTACGGCAGGTGGTAGCTATGGGTCTGTACGGCAGGTGGTAGCTATGGGTCTGTACGGCAGGTGGTAGCTATGGGTCTGTACGGCAGGTGGTAGCTATGGGTCTGTACGGCAGGTGGTAACTATGGGTCTGTACGATAGCATCATGTAAGTCATAAACAATGTCCTCATAGGATCCGTCAGATCAGGGTTGGCTCTGTTTGCTAATGAACTTTCTACAATGTCTACAACGTTCCACATTCCAAATATTGTTATAACTATTTTATCCATGAATATTCAGTAGGTATCAAAACTAGGATTAAACATAGAACAGGTAATGGGTTAAGAGGGTTCTACTGTATTAATCAATATTCGGTTTATCAAATTACCAAACAATAATATGTTTATCAAATTACCAAACAATAATATGTTTATCAAATTACCAAACAATAATATGTTTATCAAATTACCAAACAATAATATGTTTATCAAAGTATCTAGAAGTAATACGTTTATCAAAGTATCAACACTTGACTTATCAAAAATTTAAACAGTTCTCAGTTTGTCAAAGTACAAAACAGTACTTTGTTTATCAGAGTATAAAACAGTACTCGTTTTTACTGGACACTCGGCATAATAATTTCAACGCTTTTATCTACGAAAATTGGATGTCGCTTAAGTGTGAGTAGCTTAGCACTTTTAACCCTTGCACTGATGAATTTTCAAATGAACTGTTCTAAAATTAATACAGGACTACCTTATGGTGAATAGTTTGGGATTTTTTTCTAAGGACATGTGTAACATGACGAGCGGAGCAGACCCTGATGAGAGGGCTCCTTTATGAGCCCTCTGATATGGCTCTTTACTGTCTGCAAAGGATATAAATGGCCCGTGTTCCGCACAGTAAGGCTTAAGTACTGCTCATGAACAGACTCAGCCCAGTTTGGAAGTTTCTCTCTTACTTCTTTTATTTGTGTTTATTGGTGTTGCTTTTACTTTCGCATGGGTTAACATCAGGGGATAGTGTTGTATAGTGTTGTGTACATCAAGGGGTTGTACTGTATATATCAAGGACTAGTACTGTGTACATGAAGGTTAAGAACTGTATGTATCAAGGAGTAGTACTGTATACATCAAGGAGTAGTACTGTATACATCAAGGGGTTGTACTGCATACATCAAGGGTTTGTACTGTATACATCAAGGGTTAGTACGGTATACATCAAGGGAGTGTACTGTATATATCAAGGGGTTGTACTGCATACATCAAGGGTTTGTACTGTATACATCAAGGAGTAGCACTGTATACATCAAGGGTTAGTACTGTATACATCAAGGAGTAGTACTGTATACATCAAGGAGTAGCACTGTATACATCAATGAGTAGCACTGTATATATCAAGGGTTTGTACTGTATACATCAAGGAGTAGTGTTGTATACATCAAGGAGTAGCACTGTATACATCGAGGGTTAGTACTGTATACATCAAGGGGTTGTACTGTAGTCTATATATCAAGGAGTAGTACTGTATACATAAAGGAGTAGTACTGTATACATCAAGGAGTAGTACTGTATACATCAAGGAGTAGTACTGTAGATATCAAGGTGAAGTACTGTATACATCAATGAGTAGTACTGTATACATCAAGGAGTAGTACTGTACACATCAAGGGGTTTACTGTATACATCAAGGGGAAGTACTGTATACATCAATGAGTAGTACTGTATACATCAAGGGATTGTACTGTATACATCAAGGGGTAGCACTGTATACATCAAGGAGTAGTACTGTATACACCAAGGGGTAGTACTGTATACATCAAGGAGTAGCACTGTATACATCAAGGGGTTGTACTGTATACATCAAGGAATAGTACTGTATACATCAAGGAGTAGTACTGTATACATCAAGGAGTAGCACTGTATACATCAAGGGGTTGTACTGTATATATCAAGGGATAGTACTGTATACACTAAGGGGTTGTACTGTATACACCAAGGAGTAGTACTGTATACATCAAGGGGTTGTACTGTATATATCAAAGGGTTGTACTGCATACATCAAGGGTTTGTACTGTATACATCAAGGGTTAGTACGGTATACATCAAGGGAGTGTACTGTATATATCAAGGGGTTGTACTGCATACATCAAGGGTTTGTACTGTATACATCAAGGAGTAGCACTGTATACATCAAGGGTTAGTACTGTATACATCAAGGAGTAGTACTGTATACATCAAGGAGTAGCACTGTATACATCAATGAGTAGCACTGTATATATCAAGGGTTTGTACTGTATACATCAAGGAGTAGTATTGTATACATCAAGGAGTAGCACTGTATACATCAAGGGTTAGTACTGTATACATCAATGGGTTGTACTGTAGTCTATATATCAAGGAGTAGTACTGTATACATCAAGGAGTAGTATTGTATACATCAAGGAGTAGTACTGTATACATCAAGGAGTAGTACTGTAGATATCAAGGTGTAGTTCTATATACATCAATGAGTAGTACTGTATACATCAAGGAGTAGTACTGTACACATCAAGGGGTTTACTGTATACATCAAGGGGAAGTACTGTATACATCAATGAGTAGTACTGTATACATCAAGGGATTGTACTGTATACATCAAGGGGTAGCACTGTATACATCAAGGAGTAGTACTGTATACACCAAGGGGTAGTACTGTATACATCAAGGAGTGGTACTGTATACATCAAGGGGTTGTACTGTATACATCAAGGAATAGTACTGTATACATCAAGGAGTAGTACTGTATACATCAAGGAGTAGTACTGTATACATCAAGGGGTTGTACTGTATATATCAAGGGATAGTACTGTATACACCAAGGGGTTGTACTGTATACATCAAGGAGTAGTACTGTATACATCAAGGGGTTGTACTGTATATATCAAAGGGTTGTACTGCATACATCAAGGGTTGAACTGTATACATCAAGGAATAGTACTATATACATCAAGGGGTAGTACTGAATACATCAGGGGGTTGTACTGTATACATCAAGGAAACGGTTAAACAGCACTTTGTTTCTCATCTTCATCCAAGCTGTGGTATAAGATAGCTGACTCCTGACACAATAAAGGTTAAGGTCAATGCCGAATCGGGGTCACAAATGTAGAGTAATCTAAATCACCTTATACAGAGTTGGCTCACGCTAGGTCTGTCAATACTCGTTAACAATAGACACGACAAGTACATTTGCTACAACTGAGCATATGACCATTGCTGTTTATCCCATCCACCGCTCTTAAACATTTTATCTTCTCAAATTGACATCTGTGCAATTTCTCTAATTCCTCATAATATTTTAAAGTTTCAAGAAACTATTGAGTGTCATAACCTTGGATCACATATCGAGGTTCTCGGCAGCTGATCTGGATCTCATCTGCGTTTTCGAGTTTTCACATGGAATTAGATAGATCTTCGAAGGCATGAAATGCGTATGTATATAAAGTACATGTATTTGTGACGTAATCTATGACGTAATCAAATAAATATATCCGTAACTAATTATTTCCCTCCATCGACTTGACACCCATTTGCAAACCTCCAACGCAGTAACCTCCCTTGATCGATACGCTGAAGAGGTCCCAAAGAGGTCCCCGAGGACCGCACGAAATGACAAGGGAGATCACTGTGAGGAGTTTGGCACGTGCATACAACTTGAATTGAGATGAGACGATGAGTCACGCCGTATGTCAGCAGGAGCAGACACATCTGTAACCTGACCCAAGCGGAAACAGTGAAAATTGTACTAGATCTATAGTATATATATCCAAATTTGAGAAGACATAATTGTATTTTAAAGATATATTCTGCCATTTTCTCGTAAGAGTTAACACCAAAATTTCACACAACAGCTGGGACTGTATCTAAAAGTTGAAACAAAAACGCGAACGAAAATCTATACTGTATATTGTGTATAATAGTTTACCTACATGCACAACGAAATGTGTTCCAGTGAATGACGGATTTTCACAGTAATCAAATTTACAAACAACTCTTTCCTTACAACGCATGTTAGCGATAGGTTTAACCCATCTGCACCTAGTGGATTCTTCCATGTTCATATATTGGATTAGTGCATTCTTATAAGGGGTGTCCATTTTTTATCTAAGGGATGCCTGGTCTTAAGTTTCATGTTCGGTTTGTTTTATAATGAAATTCATATCAGCAAACAGTTCAGACTCTGATCAGACGCCGCATTATGCGGCGTCTGATCAGAGTATACAATGTGTGCTTATTTCCCATATAGGATCGTGGGCACAAATGGGTTAGAGTCACATTCACTCAGATTCTGAAGTCATTTTATGTGGAAACTAGAAAATTTTGTCCGTAAGACACAGTGATGTCCCCGTGTGTGTGCTTGCCTAGCTGTACGTAAAAATCCTAAGTCATTTGACCTTGACACTGGGCTTGCGGGCAGCATGGGCCGGGTACATAATGAAAGTGTGGATGGTGTTGAATGTGTACATGCAATTCCATGTCAATAGCGTTAGTGGCTAGTGAGATATAAGACGATGAAAAAACTGTGACAACCAATTGCATTTAAAATTCCTTAGTCATTTGACATTGACGTTGGGCTTGCGGGCAGCATGGGTCGGGTACGTAATGAAAGTATGGATGGTATTTAATATGTATATGCAATTCCATGCAAATAGCTACAGTGGTTATGGAGATATAAGATGATGAAAAAACTGTGACAAAACACTGCACGTAAATGTGACAACCAACAGCACGAAAAATTTCCAAGTCCTTTGACCTCGACCTTGGGCTTGTCAGCAGCATGGGTGGGGAGCCAATGATAGCACAGTTGGTAATTGATATGTATGTGAAGTTTCATGTGTATATGTCATGGGGCGTAGCTTGGGGTTATTAAATGTGTATGCACCGGAGTCCTGGCAATGCGCGCGCGGGGGAAGGGGGGGTGCGGGGGGCCTCCCCCTGGAAAATTTTGAAACCTAGATCGCAAATCCTGCATTCTGAGGTATTCTGGATGACAAATGACAGATTAAAGAGGAGGTCCCTACAATGATCGCATATTTTCAATAATATCATAACACTTGGTATTTGTTATGCTCTATCATTATTATGAAGGTTCCCAATTTGAACTTATATCGAAAAATGCCCATGTGATATAAATAAACCGATTTCATCAATAACTGATAATTTTTGTTCTACAACACAATATTATCGGCCTTTTCCGTAAATTCTTCCGCGTTTTGCCGATGATCATCCGATCCCTCAATTGTTTACGTAATAGCTTTCTCGGAAGTGGTCGGAGAATCGCGAATGGGGCGAACAGTTACGAAACTAAAACTCAACCCGAATAAAACTGAAACATCGGGGAGTATAACCGGGACTGGCTATATCAAACACATGGATGTTTTGTCATAAAAACGGTAATTAGATGGGACTACTTTTCAGCATATAAACAAAAGAGTTTTGTATATTTTAAGTGTTTATGAAACGCGTCAAATGTAGGGACATCCCCTTTAAAATTAAACTATTTTTCTCTATGATCTGACTTTTCTTTAAAGAGTTACCATCTTGGATACATGTACTAGGCCTGCATCTCGTAATTATCATATGTCGACATTAAATTACAACTTTAAAACATACAAAATATACAACCAACAACCACAATCGACCTAGATGTTGAACGAGCCACTAATACTGTTATATAAGCTCAAGATGATTTTGAGAGCAAAGATATATATGTTAGTATCCAAATATAAACCAGCCAATGATGATTCTTATATTCTGTTGCTATATTGTGAAATATTAAATGAAACTGTTACATTAGCTGACATTTATACAAAACACAGAAAACAAAATCATATTTACTGTTTTGAACAGCTGTTTGAAGTAAAGCGGAGATACATGTACTAGATCCAAAGTGTCTCTATTTTACTTTTCTCTATTTTATTAAAAAAACAACAACAATTTTCTACATTTTCATTAAATATTTAGAGTTTTTATTTTTTTCACATATTTTTATCAAAGTGTAGGCACGTGCCTTAAGTGCCTATAGGAAGTTAGGCCACTGTAAGTGTAGAAATTACTGACTTATAACACTTGAAAAACTGTGACCTCCAACAGCACCTAAAAGCGTGACACACGGACAGACGGGCGGACAGACGGACAGACAGACGGATTGAGTGTATGTGGCTATTCTTTTGTTCAAAATAGCCACACAAACTGAAAAAAGCCACATAAAACCGATGAGAACAAAGATCTTTTGTTCTCATGTAATTATCTAGTCACATAAACAGGAATGGTTAGCGCGGACAGACAGACGGACGGACGGACATGTGCAAAACATAATTCTCCCTGACTATCGCCAACGGTGGCATAGAAAGTTCGAAAGTGTAGGTAGATCTACAACACATCTATAACCCATTCACTCATGTTGATACCGTTTGACGCCTCTATAAAAGGGACTTATTTAAAACCACAGGAATAAAATGATTTCAAAAATGAATTTTCCTTTTCTTTATTAAATGCCCCTTTTCTGTAGAATTATTCAAAGAAGTTGAGTCTAAAAATAGCCTATGTGGGAACGGGTTAAAACAGAGAAAGGGTATATGTGGACAGTAATTGGCGGAAAAAGTTCAGAGATCGCCCAGTGTTGATCGTGTTCTCGGTCGTCACTTGTATTCAGAGTAAAATACGACTCACTCAAGACAACAGCTAGCTCCTTGTACCATGAATATTCAAGATAGAAATAATGATCACGTGAACATAAAGCAGATTTTATTTGCACAGTAACACCTCTCTGAACCGGAATTCTAGAAGAGAATGCTTTAAATACGTTTAGGCAGGTGGCTGCTTAATACAGGGTGAAAGTCGTGGATAAAGCTCCTAGCATTAAGCTGTCACCTGTCTCCAATACCGACATTTATACTAATAGATGTAACGTCCGGTTTAGCAGGGATTTACTACATAAACACAGGAAGAGGTGGCCATGATAGAATCTATACAACCCGTTATATATTATTTCATTAAACACATAGTAGATCCCAATCAGCCAACCACTACATGAGCGGTCTGGCCTGGGTTTCCTCTGTTTGCAAAAGCTAGAAGATATTTAGTTTCAAACTGGCGCGTTTCGATGCTTTAATTAACAATGAATGTATGTGTGGTGTGGGTCTACGCTGTCTGGTGTGGGTATACTCTGTCTGGTGTGGGTCTACTCTGTCTGGTGTGGGTCTACTGTCTGGCGTGGGGGTCTACTCTGTCTGGTGTGGGTCTACTGTGTCTGATGTGGGTATACTCTGTCTGGTGTGGGTCTACTCTGTCTGGTGTGGGGGTCTACACTGTCTGGTGTGGGTCTACTGTGTCTGGTGTGGGTATACTCTGTCTGGTGTGGGTCTACTCTGTCTGGTGTGGGGGTCTACTCTGTCTGGTGTGGGTCTACTCTGTCTGGTGTGGGTCAACTCTGTCTTCTGGTGTGGGTCTACTCTGCCTGGTGTGGGTCTACTCTGTCTGGTGTGGGTCTACTGTGTCTGGTGTGCGTATACTCGTCTGGTGTGGGTCTACTTTGTCTGGCGTGGGTCTACTCTGTCTGGTGTAGGGGTCTACTCTGTCTAGTGTGTATCTATTCTGTCTGATGTGGATCTACGCTGCCTGATGTGGGTCTGATGTGGTTCTTTTCTGTCTGATGTGGGTGTCTAGTGAGGGTCTACTCTGTCTGATGTGGTTCTACTCTATCTGGTTTGGGTCTACTCTGTCTGGTGTGGGTCTACTCTGTCTGTTGCGGGTCTACTCTAACTGATGTGGGTCTACTCTGATGTTGATCTACTCCATTTAAAATGTGTTAAACCACGGATACATGGAGATCGCAATGTCTGACTATGATATTAGGGACACAAAGGTAGATTGACCATAGCGCAAAGTGCAGACTAAAAGCTGTACTTAGTCCCCGGCAGAGCAGACATTGGTCAGATGGTATCTACGGGATCTTTGTCTTCTCTGGTCGCATGCTATACTGCGTCTGTAGCAAATTAACCTTTTCCCTGATGAATATTCATGTAGGAAATCATGACGTCATAATTATTTTCTAATGGCATATGAACACAGGATATTTTGGCTCAGACAGAATCTGTAGTATCAAATTTATATTATACCATAAGCAAACAGAGCGGACTCCTATAGGAGCCGTCTGATCTGGATCTACCCTGTTTGCAGATGCCTCAAAATGCGCTTACATTAGGGAAAGGAAGAAATAATATCAATCAAAAGGTTTTCCTATTAAAGGGATATGAGAATAGATCAAGTAAAGTGTTATAATACAGAATTGCTGTTAAAGATTGGTTATAGCTCAGTGTTGGACTTTGTTTCAGCCTTTCTGCATTACTTTTATTCTACATTAAGCG
The DNA here is from genome assembly GCA_963576725.1 of Azorinus chamasolen. Lineage (NCBI taxonomy): Eukaryota > Metazoa > Mollusca > Bivalvia > Cardiida > Solecurtidae > Azorinus > Azorinus chamasolen. Next base: position 103,072 of record CAUYWK010000004.1, on the reverse strand, counting down.
ACCACCTAAATCTTAACCCTTTCCCGCATATAAACGCATTTCCCGCATATAAACGCATTTCACGCCTTTCCCGCATATACACGTACATAAACGCATTTCACGCATATACACATCATACACGCCATACACGCATATACATTATCAGGTAATAAGTAAGATTTGTTTAAAATTTTAAATACCTGTTAGTCTTATTAATGGCTTTTGATTTATCTGGTGTTTTTCGTTTGATTTTCTTCTGATTTCATCTTTTTTATAGAGGATAATGTGAACAGTTCGGACTATTGCAAAATAATTGGCATAGTCTTCAAGCACCACTGTTATGTACAAGCATAATCCAAAACTAACAATAGACCAGTTTCATAGACCAATTTCATAACAAATGTTCTCTCTTTTGAGTCTTGACTGATTATAAGGCAAATCGGATGCATTTTTTCAAAACCGCATTGTTTAGGCATGTGCCAGAGTGTGCATTGTTAAGGCGTGTGTCAGAGGGTGTTATGGTTCATGATCTACATCAAAACTTACAGTTACGGTTCCTAATCGAAAACAATCAGTGTTTTTGAGAGTATGGAATCGATGTTTTAGGCCTGATAGAAAACTAAAACTACACTAGTTTCTGTCTTAGATATTGAGTGAGGTAACAAAATACACTGAAGGTTGTATTGAACGTAATTATGGAACAGGTATCCCTTTCTTAATACCAGCACTTGTGTGACCCGTAATAATATGCCAGCTTTTTAACAGCTATTGTATTAATTAAATCTGATTAAACCTCCGATGAACTCAGTTTATAGACAAATCAGAGTGGTTCCAGAGGCGCCCTCTCATCATCTATCTACCTATGAAGTTCCATGTTGATACCTATTATAGTTGGTGTGTTATGCTCCAAACAAATGTTTTAAGTATGAAAAATAACAAAGGGCAACAACTCACGAATTACGCAAAACAGATTGATGATTCTTGTGCACAGAACTTCTCATCGAGATCAATCTACTTATGATGTTTGATATCCATTACAGTTTTTGTGATATGCTCCAGACAAGGTTATGATGGATGGACAAAGCAGCGACTATATGCTCATAAAAATATCTTAAATCTTCACTAGAATTCCTGTTCAGAGGGGTTTTACTGTACAACTAATACTATTTCTACAACTACTACTACTACTATTGCTACTAGTACTGTGACACTAGTACTACTACTACTATTTCTATTGCAACACTAAAACTACACCCCAATCCCCAACCCCCTCCCAACCCTACCCTCCCCTACCATGGCAAACAGTGCAGACCCTGATCAGAGAGCTCATCTAGGAGCTATCTGATCTGGGTTCACACTGTTTGTATGTACCATAGTAAAGAGTGCAGACCCTGACCAGAGGGCTCATCTTTAAGCTCCCTGATCTGGGTCTACACTGTTTGCAAATACAAAAGCTAGATGTACAAACTCTTTCAAAGATCAAGTCATTTATCAGTGATGGATGGTCACAACTACTCATTCCAAGAGGTTGCTTGGATCTGATCGGTCAGGACGGTTTAGCAAGCTCAAAAGCTTACCAATCGTAAACTTGAGAAACAGCACAGATTCAGCTTTTGTAAACTCGTAGTCAGAAATTTCCAGCAGTGGGATGTAACACATAGCTCTGTAAGGCAGTGTGTTTGTTTGTGTTCAACATCCGTTTCTGCTCACTATGGGCTAATGGGACACCAGAGAGAGAGAGGAGAGAGGATACAAACCCGGGTGCGATGCCTTTCTTATCGTCAAGCGTTTCTCTGGCTCTTTTTGATGCCCAGTGTAAAGCACTGATACATCAAACCTCAGTTTATAGTCCCATTGGAAAGACTTGTTCTAAGGGGACTGAACCAGGGACCCCTAGTATTATACTCGAGCATGTTAACCACACAACCACGTCTGCCATTGTAAGGCAGTAAGATCGACAGTCTGTGACCCTAACTACTAGACCTATGCCTAATGTCAGATGGCTCTCTGACAGCTGTATTTAAGGGAGCAGAAACTAGGCAATAGTGTCCCAGCTATAATAATTTGGCATTGATCAACTTCCTTCTACATGGTGACATCTCGGGTTGATGTCATCTCCCTCTACACCAACTTGACCCCGAAAAGTAAAGATACTCCTGTTATGCAAGCCTTAGATGCTGGCAACATTGGAGAACCAGGATCTAGTTTAGCCTGCATGATCTCAAACCAGAGAACTTGGGAGTACCAGGGTCTGGTCCAGTCTGCATTATCTCAAACTAGAGACATTGTGAGTACCAGGGTCTGGTCCAGTCTGCTCAAAATAGACACTGTCATTTACTGCCGTCGAAAAATAGACCCATTAGTGAAGGAAGAACAAAAAATCTTTTGCTCTCATCGTCCACAATGTATCAGTTGTGAGAGTGGACAGACAGACAGACCTACGGACGCTGCACACAACTAATTTGGGTTTTCAGTGCTTGTCTTTCAGGACACCAATGCATATTAAAGGGTTTTGATTACCTAATTTCTCCAATTCTAATATGAAATACATTCAGTGTGTCAGTTTGGAGTAGCACAGCACAGCATCCAACACATCTCATCCAGATCCACATCATCTACTCCGAATCAAAAGCATCTCATCCAGATCCAAAGCACCTCATCCAGATACAAAGCACCTCATCCAGATCCAAAGCATCTCATCCAGTTCCACAGCATCTCATCCAATTCCATCCAAAGCATCTCATTTGGATACTAAGCATCTCATCTGGATCCTCAGCATCTCACCCAGATCCAAACATCTCATTTGGATCCACAGCATATAATTCCCATCCAAAGCATCATTTGACTCATCCGGAATCAAATTATTTAAAAATGTAATTATTTTTATTCAATATCACTGTTGATCAAGCTGGTACCTCACTGAAACTTAATGTGTTATGAAAACACAAAGGGCATAAAGGTTTCATGGCAGTAACAGAAAAATCAGATCTACATATTTTGCAAGCAAACAGTGAAGACCCTGATTAGACGGCTCCTATAGGAGTCGTCAGATCTGGTTCTACTCAGTTGCAAAAACATAGAAAAGGCATTATGAATGGCGTTAATGGTCGAGCTGCCACCGGTCTTAACCTATTCCATCATATTGAAGACTTTTGACGACTGTAAAAATCACTTTGTGAAGCCATTGTGATACATTGAACATTTGCTCCGTAGCAGCAAATGCTCTATCTATCACAACGGTTTCAAAACTACACAATTCTAAAAGTTTCCTTTTCTCTATGTAAAGCTTCTTTTTTTGTAGATTTATTCAAATAGTTTGGGTCTTAAAATAGCCTATGAGGTAATGGGTTATTTTAAAGAGGATTTACTTGCTGCATGTCTATTGTGACTATTCAAAGTTATTGTATAGAAGTTATGTTAACACATCTTACCAGTGTGTCTTAAGACTAGAGTAGAACGTGCCCTACGTAGCTATTCATTTATTGGACATAGAAGTAGGTGGTTCCTTAATGACAAACATAATGAGCTTTCTGCATTACTTTTGGCCTGCATTAAGCTATTGCCTGCCTTACAGATCCATAACTAGACCTTTTTTGATAGCCACTTAAGACAGGTTCTATTGTAGAAAGCATGAGGGAAAGGCTGTGAAACAATACATATAGGATCTTTATTATTTTGATAAATATTATAATAATAATAATAATAATACTAATAATAATAATAATAAAGATTTTATTTAACGAGAGTACTCATTTGGTTATGACCAATCTTCCATGAGGCCCTCAAACAGAGAGAAAACATATATACAATTACATATATACAATTTGTAATGCTTTCATAATAATTTTGCATAGGCACCAACCTTGCACTGGTGATAAACAGATCTGAGTGTAATCTATTATGTGCTACGCACAATTTTTACCACACGCAGTGTAGACCCGGATGAGTGAGTTCCTGTAGGATCACTCTCTTCAGGATCTGCATTGCTTGCAATGGGAAATAGAAATTGAAATTCAAAAATCGTTGGCTCTGGTGCAAAAAGGCTGCATGTGGAATTCATAGGTAAATGCAACCCCATTTCACCGAGTTGACGATTTAGATTGATTAGAACTAACGAGATCATGCATCAGTGACAAACTGCATCATGTACATAGACTGTGTCAGCAAAAGATGACATGGATAAATGACGTCATGAATTTTCAGGACTATTTTTAAACTCTGGGAATTCCATTTATTAATAGTATACCATTACCAATTGCTTATGACGCGAATGCATATTGAATGTATGCAGACTACTTGAATTATATAATAGCACCGTAAACAGGGAAAATCTGTAGAATATCAAGCCTATAATTGTGCAAATCATTTTTTTTTTTAAATCTTTCAGAATCCAGAATTTAAGTTGCCATTTGTAAAATTAATACAGGAACCTAGTCTCATCTAAACATTTATTCCTAAGTTCTAGCTGAAAACCTAGATTCTGAGTTGACAGTAAATTTGAAAAGGCGTTTATCCCTTTCCTCCATAAATACGCCTTTCTACGCCTCTGTAATAGTCAGATCTTGAAACCATTAAGATAAATAGAGCATTTGCTCCATAGGAGCAAATGCTCCATTTATCACAATGGTTTCAATACTATACAATCTAACATTTTCCTTTTCTCTAGTAAATGTTCCTTTTTGATAGATTCATTCAAAGTGGTTGGGTCTAAAAATAGCCTATGGAGGAAAGGGTTATATGAAAAACAAATGGTTAATGCTAGATGAAAGCTATGCAGAAAGCTCAAAGAGCTTTTTTTGGTATGACTTTCACCTTGCACTAAGCTGTAACCTGTCTCAACTCTTTTAACCCTGAACTATCACAATGGATTAGCCCATCAGTGTTTAATAATAGGTATATACAGAGTCTACTCTATATGAAAGGGTTAATTTACATGACAAATGGTACAGACCCAGGAGCCCAATCACCTGGGTCTACAATGTTTGCAAATGACAGTGTATACGTATTCCGGGTTGAAACGGTTACTGTTAGTGTTACTTAATCCTTTCCTCCAAGAATATTCATTGTAAGAAATAATGATTTCATCAATATTAACCCTTTCAATGCCAAACTTGTCGTCTGCTAACTTTATCGTCTGCTTCAAATTTTCATTTTGTTTATTTTCTTCATTTTTATTTCAAAAACAGTAACAGTAACAAACAATTTGGATCCTGATGAGACGTCGAATTACTCGGCGTCTCATCTGGATCCAAACTGTTTGCATAGGTAACCACATATCCGGCATTGCCATCGGCATCGGCATAAGTAGTGGGTATTTTACCTTATGTATCATCATTACAATAATTGTTATTGTTGTTGTAAAGGATTTTTTTTTAGAAATGTGTAGATCTTACAGTAGTACAACGATCAGATGGCGTTGTTTACAAAACAGTGTGTGTGTAAACACAGAAAATTAACGATAAGTACAAATGTGGCATGTATATATTAGGATAGGAAGCAGTGGTGTAGTGGTTATGTAGTCAACTGGATTAACCTATACATTACGTCGCAGTTTAATTTATCGTTAATTTTCTGTGTTTACATACGTACTGTTTTGTAAACAACGCCATCTGATCGTTGTACTATTGTAAACCATTGTGATAAATAGAGCATTTACAGAGGCCTCAAACGGTGTCAATATAAAGAAATGGCTTAAATAATGAGTGCACTCAGTATGAATACAATAGTTTTCATTTGTATTACAATAATTGTTGTTATGATCATATTTAGTATTATAAATGTATTCATTATATATTATTATAGAGCCGGTTTTGAAGGAACTTCACTGGCTTCCGGTTCAGCATCGGATTGAATTCAAAATTCTGACACTTACGTATAAAGCCATGCACAATGAATCCGCCTAGTACATTGTCGACATGCTTGACGTGTACAGGCCCCGCAGAGAATTAAGATCAGCAAGTATTTCTTTGTCGTTGGTTGTACCAAAAAGTCGTAAGGTAAAATACGGTGAGAGAAGTTTCATGCATGCAACTCCCAAACTCTGGAATGCTCTTCCATCAGGCATTAGAGATGCAAGCTCACTGGCATGTTTCAAAAAATCTCTGAAAACGCATTTCTTCAACATATATTATTAGGGCAGTTTAGAAAACGTAGCTGCTAATCGTCGGTTGTCATAACTGCTGCATTGGCCACAGAGTGTTGATCCTGCCACTTCCTTATGACTGTGGACTTTTAAACCCCTTTTTTCAAATATGATGCACCACAAATGTAGAAAAATAGATAAATGAATAACAAAAACCCCATCCATATTTTTATGGACTTCTAGTTAATCCCCTTGCTGTTGAACGTGCGGGTGTTGTGTCAGCGGGATTCTGTTGTCCAGATGTGGTGGTGACCGAGGGAGTGCTGTTGTCAAATGGGGCATCCCTATATGCTTGGTACCTCTGGTAACTCCAGTTCCAATGCCGGAGGGAGCACCGTAGTGGAACAGCGCTACCCTCTTCGGTATAATTCCGCGCTGGTACATTGGGAGTATTGCTGGCATGACTTGCTACCCTGTACTTAACCAGTGTCAGTGTATATCTTTGGTAAATTGCATGTACATGTATATATGGAGACAATAAACGGAGAATAAAATAATATTTGTATGAAAATTGTCTGTGCCACTAAAATGAAAAAGGAGGGAAGAAAGGAACTCCAAATTTATTTGTGAAACACTATGCCCTTGATATGACCTTTGACCTTGATGTATGACATTGACTTCAATAAGTAAAGCCTCAAAATGATCACATCCATAAGTTGCACATACATGCCAACTTCGAAGTATGTACACTGTATTTAAATTTGACTTGTAATATGACTTTGACCTTAATAAGTCACCGTCAAAATGTTCGCTTCCGTATGTTACACATGCATGCAAACTTCCAAGTACATGTATGTTTGTGCAATGGCGACAAAAAGTATCGACCACCAATCAGCCAACAGACATGACATTTGACCTTGATGTATGACTTTGATCTAAATAAATCGTAGGCTATCATCCCTAAAACTGTTCATATCCATAAGTTGCACATGTATGCCAAGTTTGAAGTATGTATGTGCAATGGTGACAAAAGTATCGCCAACCTTAAAGTTGTGACAGACATACCAACCAACTAACCAACCACCTAACCAACAGACAGAGCAAAAACAATATGCCACCTACTTTTCGATCACAGATCTGATGGGCATAAAAAGGACATATTGGTGGTCAACAGAAAGGCGTTATTTTCCAGCGAGACATAGAGGTGCACGTGGTGATGGTTATCCCTACTTATAAGAGAGCAAAAATGAAACTTTACTCAATTTTCAAGTCTACAAAATACTCCGGTGTAAGTACATAATTATATTCCATCACCCAATCTCCCATCCCTACACGTTTGTACACTTGAAAGAGTTAGTTTGGGACCATTTGTTACAATACTAAATTAGACTGACGTAGTATGAAACCATGAAGACTCGGATCAAACAGCTCCTTCATTTAATCTTTGTCTGCACTGTTTGCCTATGTTTGTCTGTCCGAAAAAACTCTTTGGATCCAGCGACGAATAAGTAAGAGAGATAATACTCCCTTACATTTGACGAATTGCCAAACAGAGTTACCCAACATGAAAATAAAAAAATCAATAATACAGTAGACCTGCTCTATGTCGGTCGATTAATGAAAATCAGTTCAATGAATATATGTGTTTTTAAAAGCGAGAAGTCGCTTGATGGAGAACACAATCAGTATAGATGGAATCTTTCGCCAGACTCTCAGCTACCACATATCTAGCACACGAAAAACTGGATTTTTGGTAGTGGTCGATTTAAGAACGTTTTACTGTATACTAAATCTGACAGCGTGGGAAAAATTGACAAGTTCAACGCGAGGATACAACTTGGCTTCCTTCTAAAGGACGCCAAGGAGAGGCCTGTAGCAGTTTTTTAATCGATCAGTTGCTATATACAGGGGCCGTTTGACAAGGTTTTGGCACCGGATCGGAAATAGGTTTCTATACATAACTACATGTATTGTGCATATCAAATAGTAGGCTACATGCGCTATACATGTATATAGAACGAAGACGATGACTATCAAGCACCGCTGCCTAGTAGTTCAATTTTCTATAAATATGTTGATGGAATAACAGAAAAATCACCAATATAAGTATACAAATACGAGAAAAGTAAAAATGGAGAATTTGTTTTGGTAATAGGTTGATTTCCAACCCACGCCAGGTCATACAAAGGGTAAACTTGAACACTAATTCCCAACGCCTTAGTCCACTCGAACTCATCGATATCAATAGCGCTGATTTTACTAGATCTAGTTTTTTTAGCTCACCAGAGAACAAAGTGCTCAAGGTGAGCTATTGTGATACCCCTGTGTCCGTCGTCCGTCTGTCTGTCCGTCAAAAATTTCAAACGACTTCTTCTCTGAAACAGACTACCCAGTTGTAAACAAACTTGGCAAGATACATACTGTGGGTGGGTGCTTCAAAAGTTGTTGAAAGATAGTGGGTGGAACAATCGGTCTTGATGCCATGGCAACCGTACACAATATCTAGAAAAGTCTTCTTCTCTAGAATGACTTGTCCGATTTGAATATAGTTCTCACCAAAATGTTCCTCAGTTGATAGGCTTCAAAAGTTGTTAACAGAAATTTGATCCGGCAAATAACGTGGCCGCCAGAGGGCGTGGTCATTTTTTCCATAAATGGTAAGATGGAAGTTTCATAGGAAAATCTTTAAAAATCTTCTTCTCTGAAACTGTAAAGCCTAGACCTTTGATATTTGGTATGTAGCATGATCTTATGGTCCTCTACAAAGATTGTTCAAATTATGGCACCCAGGCTAAAAATGGCCCCGACCATGGGCTTATCAGTTTTTCATCGGAAAATCTTTAAAAATCTTCTTCTGAACCTGTTAGGCCTAAACCCTTGATATTTGGTATGTAGCATGATCTTATGGTCCTCTACAAATTTTGTTCAAATTATGACCCCGGGCCAAAAATGGCCCCGCCCAAGGGCTTACCAGTTTTTCATTGGAAAATCTTAAAAAATCTACTGAAACTGTAAGGCCTAGACCATTGATATTTGGTATGATTAACATGATCTAATGATCCTCTATAAATATGTAGCTGTGGCTTGTGGTCCTCTGCCGAGAATGCTTAACTTACGACTCTGACCACCGGGCGAAACTTGGCCCTGCCTCAGGGCATATCAGTTTTTCATGGGAAAAATATGAAATATTATTTTTCTCTGAAACCAAAAGGCTTAGACCATTGATTAATGGCATACTGCTTTGCCTTGTGGTTCTCTACCAAGGTTGTCCACATGATTTCTTGTGGTCAAAATGGCCCCGCCCCTGGGGTTATCTCAGATGAGCGCTTCAGGGCCTCATGACCCTCTTGTTTAAACTTAATCCACCGCTGGAGAAAGAATCAAGTCGGGAAGCAAGGATTAATGGATAAAAAGTACATGTTTCCTTTCTACTCGCATGTAATTAGATTAAGAAACTTTTAAAGGGGCGGGGAAAGGCATATGTCTAAATAATCTGTGCAGCCCCATCGGTTATGAGTAGCACTGTCTGTCAACAACTCCGGAAATAGCTAGGTAAAACTACTAAGTGAAGTGAAGGCTGACTGGCTGTAGATACACCGGCAGGTTAGTAATTCGATATATTTATGTAGATTAGGATATATTCTAGCATTGCAATGTTTTTAATTACTATTAGATAGACCAACGAATGATTACATTCCACCCGGAAATTTCAGAGACGCTTTTCCGTGTCTCCCACCCGCACATCCTCTCCACCCAGGGGTTAAAATTGGTATCTGTGAGGGTCACTCGCCGGTACTGCGGCTGCATGGTTGCGCCATATGTTAGCAGTGCTCAATATTGTAGGCCAATTACTCAATGACCAGGGGAGTAAATGTACAGTCGGCTGAGCGGTCATACGGACTGAAAGTAGACTATAACTAGGTACTTTACATTTTTACTTTATTACATGGTTTCTGATTAATTCTAATTTACGTAATTAAATCACTCTGGTTGCATTATTCTCGGGTTAGTACAACCGAAATAGCAGCGAAGGAGACAAACACGTGTTAGCAATCACTTTTCTAATTCTCTGACGCACTATTTAAGACATTACTTGTCATCGCAAAACGAATACACTCCTATGACACCGTTGTTTACAGAACACGTTCTAAATTGGCTTTGAATTTTATATAATAAAAAACAGGGTGTTTGTACGGCGAATAGGTAAATGGGTTCTGAAGGCTGTACGGCGATTGTTTCCAATGTGTACGGCGAATAGTAATTTATATTTACTTTTACGAAGACTGTTCGGCGAATAGCTTGTGTGGTGTGCGTTAAAATAAATAAGTTAATAATAATATTATTACATCTAACTAATAACTTCCAAAGACAGTAACATAATGCATACTCATTATAATTAATAAGTCATATATGCAATATTTATGCAAGAATAATGCATCAATTTTGTGTAATGTTAAATTTTCAAGTGGGGTTTTCTATTTTTCAAAAACTAAAATGATTTGGTCTATAAATTTACACATTTAATGTCATAAGCAAACAGCAGATGCTGAGCAGACGACTCCTAAGCGCCATCTGGTTTGGATCTACTCGGTTTGCAAAATGAGTTTATATGAAGAAGAGCATTAATGATTTAATCATGACTTCTGTAACCAAGGTTTCTCTAGAGAAAATATACTCATCGTGTGAACTCGAGTACTCGAGATTCTTAGTCAAATAATTTACTGCGGCACAATAAAAGCCGGTTTGCATAGCAATGCTGTAGAAGTGTTGATATAGGTCATCTACAGTCTGTGGAATACAAGGGCTGATTGATAAGCCGAGAGCTTTGTATTGAAGGAGTTGAAGTCTTAAGCAGGGATGTCCTTTTTCTGCCCTACTATTCCCTGAGTATTTAAGGCTGTGTACCCGAAGACTAATGTCATGTGGTCAGTTTATGCCAAAGAGGCAGCACTCTGAAGTTAACAAGGTACTTGATTGGTGTGTGCGTTGGCGCGTTTGCGTGTGTGTGTGTGTGTGTGTGTGTGTGTGTGTGTGTGTGTGTGTGTGTGTGTGTGTGTGTGTGTGTGTGTGTGTGTGTGTGTGTGTGTGTGTGTGTGTGTGTGTGTGTGTGTGTGTGTGTGCGTGCGTGCGTGCGTGCGTGCGTGCGTGCGTGCGTGCGTGCGTGCGTGCGTGCGTGCGTGCGTACGTGCGTGCGTGCGTACGTACGTATGTATGTATGGTGGGTGGGTGGGGTGGGTGAGTAAGTGGATGTGTTTTATTGGTTTGGGTAGGTGGGTGGGTGAGTTTGTGGGTGGGTAGGTCGGTAGGTATGTAGGTTGGTAGGTAGGTAGGTAGGTAGGTACCTACCTACCTACCTACCTATCTACGTACGTTCGTATTTAAGTATGTATGTATACAATACTATTTAAATTCATTGAAGTGTTTTACAATATTTGTTGACTATTTGGCCATATACCGTTATACGGGATTTGGTTCATAGTATAGACAGAATGTGCCGACCTAATGCTCTCTAACAGAATTGGATCCAGATCAGGCGTAAAAAAATCCCGTTCCTCATCGGGATATCAAAATTACATTCTGATCTCGTTTTCGAAAAGAAAATGAAAAATTGTACTTCGACTCTGAATATCATGGTCTAAGTAGACAGACAAGACAAAAAGTTGGATGCGTTTATGACTCAGAGGTCAGGACTTGAAGATGTGAATTCCTTCCAACGTGAGGAGCATCGCAAACTTTCAGCTTTTATTGTAGTTGTGAAAGTATTGTCATGTACACCGCATTTATTTCCGCAAATTTGTAAGTATTTCTAGCTATAGAAACAAACACTCGAGATGGTTAACCGTGCTGTAAAAATGTAATGTCTGCTCAAATGTAATTTAGTGTAAATTTGATTATCTCTGTTCAAGCTTTTGATAAACATTAAATGAGTGTCAAATAGTTTGGATCGTGATGAGACGCAGGGTTACTCTGGTCTCATCTGGTCACATCTGGGACTAAGCTGTTCGAAATACGCGAAGATTAGTCACCATTTTCTCCATATAATTAATATTTTACTCCATTAACTCACCCTTTAACGCCTTTACAAAGAGAATGCACTTAGACCAGACTGCTCCTGTAGGAGACATATAACCAGGGTTTGCTCTAAAGAAGTATCGTACAGTTTATACTGTTTCTGCCAAGTATGCTGATGTTCAAATGTTAATACAAATATGCTGATGTTCAACTGTCAATACAAATATGCTGATGTTCAACTGTCAATACAAATATGCTGATGTTCAAATGTCAATACAAATATTTACCTAACTAGAGGTTTGTTTGTGTCTCAAAAACAGATGTCTCCCCTCCCATCCTCTTTCCAATACATAAGTGTAATGTCTGTAACTCCAAACTTATCAGGGTCTAATGTTAAGTCTTTAAAAGCAGGTGGTTGCTTAATGCAGGACTACTGTAATGCCGAGAGCTCCTTTAAGCTACCACCTGCCTTATAGACCAATACTTAGACCTTTCTTTTATTACCGTTTCAGACGGGTTCTACTGTCTGTAGGCCATTTTGAAATCAATCGTTCTGATCCAGAAGTGCATCTGAAAGAGAATTATCTTAAGCATGAAACACATTGCCTTTATACTGCTGAAAATGTCAAAACACATCTGCTCAAAGTACATGTAAAGTCCATGATGTAATTATTATGTCTAACCTGGATTGTCATGGAGTAAGCAGTTAACGTTTTTAGGCGAATGACGTCATACACCGGAACCCTCCTTAACCGAACTGTTATGAATCAATGTACGTGTTATATCCATTTACCTAATAAGAAATCGTGATATCATGAAAATAAATCAGCTGAATTTAGCATACACTGTAGTATCATATTCATAATATACCCTAAGCAAACAGATTAGACCCAGATCAGACAGCTCCTACAGAAACCATCTCATCTGGGTCTTCTCTGTTTGCAAAGACGTTAAAGGGAGTATATATAAGGTAAATGATAAATATCTGTTTTCTTCCGGGAGCTACTGGATCCGTCTCATCCTACAGGAGTTGTCTGGTGTGGGTCTATCCCGTTTGCAAAGACATGAACATAATTTTCAACCAGGCAAATCGTTAAAGACCGCTGCTCAATCCTTTCCATGTACTATATATATTCCAATTTTCAATGCGTAAAGAATATTCACGGGCAAAAACTTGATAAGGAAATATGGAAGGTGGAACATTGTAACTTTGATAGTGTTTCTAGAGTGGTTTTTTAGTTTCTAGAATAATTACAATCAAAGTACGTAAACAAGCAGAGTAGGCCCTGATCAAACGGCTCCTATGGAGGTCGTCTGATCTCGTTCTATTCTGCCTGCAAATGCGTGATAATTGGCGTTTATATGAGGGAAAGGGTAAATGCAAAGTAGAAATATCGTGCTTTATTAACCATTCAGTTGAGTTATTCAATTTAAATTCTCATCATGCCGAACAATAACTAACTGCCCAAACTCTGATGCACAGATCTACACAGATGCTGCCCGCCGTCTGATTCGTTCAGCATTTTGGGAAGGTATTGAGCGGATGTCCAACAGCTTGAATATGGATGATATACCGAGTTTCTCGGTCTGTGATCTGGATCCAAACTCTTTACCGACGTCAGGAAAGATGCAATGGGTATGAGAAAAGTTGAGACTCAGAATTAAATATTAAATATCTACTGTTTGGTCGTGATAGAAACGATTTACTGCACAGTTTCCAATGTTTCCTTTTTCATATATTCTTTGTAACACTATAGTATCATATGGTATGCTTAAGAGAGATTAACGTACATGTACGTATTTCATTAACAAATTATCTTGTAACAAGTTACGTTCAATTTTATTAAACATTTTATTGACGTCAAAAGACGTCGCCCATTTTGGCGTAATTTTATACATATAGTTAAGGATCAAAGTTGATACTAATTCCCTGCAAACATTGCAAAACAAAACATATAAATACTGGCAAGGAAAACAATCAATTGCTATTCATACAGTACATGTATACATTAAGAAAGGGTTGGCGTGGTCTGTATAGGGGAGTGTTTGAACCCTAGCCCTGTTGAATATTCGTGTTTACAAAAAGTAATAGTATCACAAATACTTATTAGCTGGATTGTTACAATGGCACTGGAGCAATTGCACTTTTGATATTGGTAGGAACTGTAGAGTTGGTTATTTGATTCCTTAAGCAAATATAGAAGAACATGACCAGACGGCTCCTGTAGGAACCGTCTGATCTGGATCTACTCTGTTTACAAAGCCGTTTATGAAGGAAATGCTTAGTAATAAAGAGCTCTGTTTGACTGTCTCGGGTGATTCTTCGATTGTCTTTGCTAATAACCAGAACCAAGATCATATGTAGTGAGTTACTCAGTGTCTCATCCGGATACCATCTGTATTTTTCTTGCTCTTTAAACGTGTTTTTGAAACGAAATGGAACTAAACGATGAATATTGGATCAGGCAATAAGTTTTGCAAACAAGAACGTGACATTGCGATGTACATGTAAGCAAACATTTTTTTAAAAAAAATGATACAACACACAGTGAAGACCCTTATCTGAGGGTTCATTGGGGAGGCATTTGATCTGAGACTATACTGTTTACATGTTGGGATCATGGGTGTTAAGTAGCATTCAAATAGGTAAAACCTCGATAATTCGAAATATAAGTGTAAAAGAATTTAGATAATTTAGGCAGATGTTTTACGTAGGGTAATGGTCATGCAGAAAGCTCCTCTGGGATGCAAAGTGGAACTCGTGTAGAAAGCTCATCCTGCTTTAAGCTGAAACCTGTGTGATCAACAATGATACGTATTTAAGTGTTCGTTTAATCGAGAAGTCTCCTACTTCATTTTCAGTGTTGTTATGAACAAACTTAATAAAACCGATCAAATGTTTCTCTTTTCGCCTTGCTACATTCGCCTTGCTACATTTGCTTTCGATGGATCTCCTACTTTCATATTTTTATTGTATGTATAAAAACATTATGTATACTCCTAGGACACCCCTCTCCACCAGTGTGTACAGCTTAATAACTCAATCTGGGATTATTCGTATTACTTAAAATAGACTGGCATAATAGCAATTGATCTAGACCCCGAGCAAAACGTTCCTTCAACAGCCGTTTGATCTGGACCTGCACTATTTGCCTGTCTTTGTTTGTAATTCGTCATGACCAGTTATATACGTTGGTCAAAGAGTACCATGAATGCACTTTTAGTGTTGAAAGAGTTAAAAAAAAGTGTACAGTAAACACTTGATACTACGAAATTTTAACAATGAAAACTGTATGTTTTTGTAGGCAGGTTTCTGGATGGAGGGGGTTTATGCATGACTCTCACCCTGCCTTAAGCTTCCACCTGCGTTAAAGATCAATAATGGTACGTATTTTATTGTTCAAATAATCGAGTTTTCACTGTACATGGTGACAAAACAAACTTGCGACGTGATTGGCAAAGGGCACATGTATCTCCATTTCGAAACAGTTATTTCTCTTGTCTGGTGAATATAAGAAATAATGGCATCATGAAAATAGATTAGCTGTTTTTTAACCCTTTCCCTCATGTTGACGACTTTTGACAACTCTGTAGAAGTCACTTTGTGAAACTGTTATAGAGAGAGCATTTGCTCCTGTAGGAGCAAATGCTCTATCTATCACAATGGTTTCAAACTGCAACATTCTGAAGTTTTCCTTTCCTCAAGTTAATGCTCCTTTTCGGTAAATTTATTCAAAGCTGTTGTAAAAAAAATAGCCTATGAGGTAATGAGTTATGGGCATACACAAACTGGAATTTTTGGTTGTGACATAAACTATAGAATCAAATCCGTATAATGCCAAAAGCAAACAGAGTAGATCATGAAAAGAATGTTTCTAGGGGATCCCTCTAATATGGGTCTACTCTGTCCCAGACGTCAGTATGCGCTTCTGTCAGGGAAAGGATTAACCATTTACTCCATCAATACGCCTTTATACACATTTGCAAACATAATAGATCCAAATCAGACGACCTATGTCGGTGCCTTTGATCCGGATCTGCTCGGTTTGCTTGAGAAATAATACATATATGATTCTACACTTTCTGCCATGTCCAAACATCCATGTGATAATGTGCATTATAAAGGATATTGAATTCCTATTCATAATGTCAGTATTGCTTACATGAATATTCGTGGAGTAAACGGTTAATTGTTTGCCCATGGCAATTAGAGACATGGACGTATTGTAATACAGTCATCGGCTGCAAACATGCAAGGCTGTTTGGGTACAATATACCCCATTTACTTTAAGTATGTGGCCACCCAACCTCCCCGCTTCACCCAGTTGTCAATCTGAATAGTCCCAGTTGGCAATATTTTGATAACTTTAAATCATACTGTCATGGTAACAAACAGTGAATAGTAAAGATCATGATTAAACTGCTCCTTTAGGATCAGTTTGATCTGAGTCTGCACTGTTTGTGTATGTTTATTAGTTAGAATACTTAGGGTAAAGAGTGTATATACAGTAACTCCCGCTAATGCGACCACCTGAAAGAGGTATAACTCTAGGTGCTAGATGCAGGTGGTAAATGTAATATGGTGTAGGACACAATCTTTCTGCATTACTTTTGCCCTGCATTAACCAACCACCTGCTATAAAGACGTCCATGTTTATTCATTAAGTTGTCGCATAAGAGGGGTTCTACTGTACTTCTAAGCGGATATCAAGATCCAATGTTCGTGCCATGTGTTCAGTGTCTATTTTATGGTGCATAATCACGTGATTATTGCGTGATTTTTTCTTCTCCGCCACGTTCTTCGCATGTTTCGCATAAGTCGTATAAGCTCCTGTCTGGAAAGGAAGAAACAAACAAGAAACACCTATAGATTTAAAGGGGACGAAACATACGACATAAATTTATGTAAGTGTGCTTTAGTGTGCAATTATTTGCGTTTAGATTAGTTTCTTTCTAGAATCACAGATTTGAATAAATGAACGGATGCTACATACGTGTGACGGTAGCGCCAAAACGGTAACTCTTTATCGCGATTTCTGAAGAGAACAGTTACGTACATGTATGTATAGTTGTATAGTTATATGTATGCACGGTTTATATGATAGTTTTGGTATTTGTAGAAGGTATCTAGAATTAAAAAAAACACAACACCTTGATTCGAAATTCCCGGTCGGAATGTTTGCAATGTTTCATGTGAGGTAGCCTTCCAGCTGGCTTGCGGTAGGTCGGTGGTTCTACCTGGATGTTCTTCTGTCCACGAAACAATGCAATTTTTCCGTGCACAGAAGAACCTCTGGGAACTTCCACCTGTAATCAGCTGGACGTCGTGATACATGTACGACTGAAATACTGTTAAAGCGACGAAAAACCGACAAATACCGAACTAAACCAAAACTCCTTTAAATTGTGCGTTGATCGCCCTGCAGACTTAATCCTTTCTTTCATATAACACATTTTCACGCATTTGCAAATAGAGTAGACTCGACCAGACAGCTACTATAGGAGCCGTTTTAGCAGGGTCTGCTATGTTTACTGATACGGTTCCTTTAGTTTCAAGTGTGGCTAAAATGTCACACCTTCCATATTTCATTATAAATATTCAGTAGATATTGAAAATTGAAAACAAAGAACAGGGAAAGAGTTAACCCATTCCCTCATATGCTAATTTTAGATCCAACCTCTTTGAATGAATCTATCAAACAGGATCATTAACTAATGAAAAGGATATATTGGAGTTTTGTAGTTTTGATACCATGGAGCAAATGCTCTATTCATCACAATGGTTTCAAGAAGTGTTTATTACAAAGGCGTATTTATGGAGGAAAGGGTTAAGACGGGTTTTGTATTTTTTTAAATAAACAGTGTAAGACAGTCTGGATCCAAATGAAATGCAGAATTACTTGAGGTCTCATGTGGATCCAGATGATAGTTGACAGTTGATAGATGCCACTATGATAAAACACAGATAAGAAACTTAGACAAATCTCACCAATTCTCGCGGCAAATGTACCAAATCACGCAAAGTCACGTTTGCAAATATCTCTGGTTGTAAGAAACGCTAAGAAATATAAGCATATCATTGTGTAGAACAATTATTCAGCTACAATATGGTACCTTGATCGTTAAAATCTTTCCACAAACAAAAATGTTTTGTGCAAAGACCCAACCCACCTGTCTGAATTGCAATCTACTTATTTTGATGAAAATTACCTTAGTTTGCACTTAAAAATCAAGATTTCTAAAGATTCGCATACTTTCTTCAAAATAATATGGTATATTTTAATTGGAAATTGGTCTAACAGACCCGTACTTAGACCCCTTTTTAGAGACCACTTAAGATAGACTCTATTGAATGCATACGTGCCTGAAAAGACACAGTAAACCCCCGCTAATGCGACCACTTAATAAACAGTCACTGGCGTCGTGTAAAGCAAGTCGGAGCGTTTGTCCTGCATTAAGCTACCATCTGCCTCTGCCACCCATAATTATGCCCCTTTCTGGTGGTCGCATTAGAGGGGTTCTACTGTATTTAAAATATTAAAACTATAGACAAACAAACGGTCAGACAAACATACAGGTCAAAATAAAAGCACGACATGTCACACTGCTGGTTCACGTGAAAAAATACATGAGCAAAGTATATCATAATGGCACTGAGGAATGAATACTGATACAGTGTATCTCCTCTTAACCATGCAACTGGTGAATATTCATGATAGAACTATTGTGTACATAATTACTAATACCCTTAAACCCATGTAAGAGATGTAGAATCCTTTAGATACGTTATATACTATATCATTGCATAGCAAACAGAGTAGACCAAGAATACATGGTCCCTATAGAAGTCAACTGACCCGTGTCTAATGTATTTATCAGGAAAAGGGTTAACTCTTTTGCTGCCAAAGTTAGTCGTCTGCAACAATCCTTTCCTTTACTTTGTGTTGAAAACAGTTACAGTAACAAACAGTTTGGATCCTGATAAGACGCCGCGTTACCCAGCGTCTCATCTGGATCCAAACTGTTTGCATAGGTAATTACAGACGGACTTTGGCAGCAGAAATATTTAACGACCACCAAATCAAGAAGCATTGACGGGTATATAAATGCAGACGCTCCTGAGAGCAAATTTCTGCATTAAGCTGTCATCTACATCATAGACTAATGGTTAGTTTCTTATATAGTGGTCGAATAAGAGAGGATTTACTGTATTTATTGCTGATGACGTCATTGAAAACTGTCATTAGAGCTTTGTTAGAGACCTTGGGTTTGGCCGATTTTAGCTGATAGTTGTAATGTAAAATTCTATCGAATTTGTGAATGAAAAACCGTTTAGGCTGTAATGAGAAGCAACAATTCACCTAAACCTCGAGCACGCCTTCCACTAGGTCTGTCATTCCAACAATCCACCTAAACCTAGAGCACGCCGTCCACAAGGTCTGTCAATCCAACAATCCACCTAAACCTAGAACACACCTTACACAAGGTCTGTTAATCCAACAATCCACCTAAACCTAGAACACACCTTCCACAAGGTCTGTTAATCCAACAATCCAGCTAAACCTAGAACACACCTTCCACAAGGTCTGTTAATCCAACAATCCACCTAAACCTAGAACACACCTTCCACAAGGTCTGTAAATCCAATAATCACACATATCATTGAAAGATAACAAGTGAAGTTTATCCTTTACTCCATATATACACATTTTGAAGCATTTGCAAACAGAGTCGACCCAGATCAGACGGTCTCTGCAGGAACTGTCTGGCCAGAGTCTGCTCTGTTTACTTATAAAATGATAATATACAATTTATGTCATGACCAAACTTTTCAATTGTCATATGTCATCAGCAAAAACAATGCACTTAATAATCATGATGTCTGTATGTCATGGATGAATATTCGTGGAGTAAAACATGTTGAGCAAATAGATGACCAACATAAACGATGTTGATGTCATTGGTCTGCTTGTTGATTGGTTAGTTTTACACACATCCATTTGTCCCCTGTGTCCCACTCCTCCCGACAATCCAGTATAACCCCTCTAAACCGCAAGTCTAGTAAGGAAGAAGTTAGATACATGTACTTTTAGACAGGTTGTTGCTTAATGTAGGGTGAAATTCCTTGAGAAGCTTTCTGCATGACTTTCAGTCTGTATTAAGTTGCCACCAGTCTCCAAAATCAATATTTGTACTAAAGTAAACGTCCGGTTTAGAAGGTGTTTGCTATATACAGTTGGTGGTGTCCCTTAGTTTGCTGCTACTTGTTTTTGAGTACATCATTGAAAACTGGTATTCTTGTAATTATACCACATGTACGCTATTGAAAACTTCGATTTCGCTGGGCCTATTGTAGCTTTTGACCTAGACATACGCTCTGTTTGCTTATGGTGTGATATAGATCAGATTCTACAGCTTCTGTCTGAGCCAAAATGTCCAGTGTTCATAATTATACCGTTATAAAAAAACAATCTTATTAATATGCATGACGTCATTATTTCTTACATGAATATACAACATGGAAAGGGTTATGACGACTATCTAGGCCCGGAGATAACGGGTTATGTTTAAAGCTCCCATGGCGAACGATTTTACAATGACCTCGTAAACCGGTTTAGGACTAGTTCCTCGAAAGTGATATCAGAAAATAGTATAGACAAAGATCAGATGACTCTTTGGGTAACTCTCTACTTAGGGACTCCACTGTTTGTGTACGTGATATGTCACAAGCAGTACAGCCGCACATTAGATCCTCATTAACCCTTACAGATAAAACTCAGGAATGAGTCACTAATGTCCCATGCAAACTGTGTAGACCCAGATGAGAGGACTCTAAGAGGCACCCTCTCATCAGATTCTGCACTATTTGGCGGGTTGCTCTTTTCTTTAAAAAAAACCCCTAAATATTCACCGTAAGTTTTACATGTTTGAGTTTTGGAATAGCCCATTTGAACATTCAGTGTTGTAAGGGCTACGGAGAGCTCTGATCGGGGTCTGCATCATTTGCTAGATACTACTTGTCAAAGGTTGTTACCGAAAAGCCTGTTTCTTCAGCAGAACAATGAACAAAGTGATACAATAAAAAACTCCTGTACATGGGAATTCTTATAGATCAGAATTTATTCCGCCAGGGTTCGGAATATAGAAACTACCTGAGGTGTTCTGAGTGGAAGTAAGGAATTAAGAGTTTGTGATTCATTCATTGTATAAATTTGAACAGCATTTTTTTGTTTTAACTTTATTCATTATGTGAAAGTAGCGTTCTAATAATGAACAAGGCGTATTTACTGCGCATTTTGTTAAGGAAAACACCTTCCCCCCCCTCTTGTGACTGTGTGTTAGAAATGTATGAATCAGCGTTACATGTAAATATAAACTGAACCACTGATGACGTAGGTGACGAAATTTTGTGATGACGTTCTTGTTGTTGATGATTACAATGATGAGATGACGAAGAAGCGAAATGGTGATAGTTACACCCCTTCAATGGTGAGTTTTCAAAGTGACACGGTCCATTATTGGTAAATGATATAGAGTCAATTCTATACGAGGAGGTATACATGTACTTTGTAAGAATTTAAAGGTTTTGATCAAAGGTTTCCTCCGGAAGTAGTCTCTTCTGGGTAAACACTGCTTGCAGATGTCCCTATGCGAGTGTTAATCAACTAATTGCTCCATAAATTCGCCTTTATGTGCCTTTGCAAGAAGAGTAGAGCCAGATCAAACGGCTCATAGTGGAGCTGCCTGATCAGGATATACTGTTTGCTTAAGACATAATATAGATCTGATTTTTACAGTATCTGTCATTACCTAAAACATACTGTATTCACTCGTCATTATAAAAACAACAAATTAATGTTCGTGACGTCATGATTTCTAACACCAATATTCATTGAGTAAGGGTTATGTATCCACCTGGCTAAAACAATCTAAACTCTTCTTTCCCAAAAATTCTATTTAAAGTGGTCTTTACTTTAACCCTTTACTCCATAAATATGCATTTCTGCATTTTTGCAATCGGAGTAGACCCTGTTAGATCACTGTTTGCGTACGATATAACAATGTAAACTCTAATTTACTAAAGGTCCTATTTAAATTGGTGTTTACTTTAATCAACAGCCTAGAAATAGATACTGAAATAGGTTTTATTTTCTTCACTATTTGTATGACCGTAGATCTATCATGGGATGATCGTAAAGTTGATCAAAATAATAAAATATCGTAACCCGAACACGTAACACCCAGCGCCAAAAATACACATTTCGACGTTTTTGCAAACAGGGCAGACCAAGGTCAGACGGCTCCTATTGGAGCCTTCTGATCAGGATCTGCTCTGTCTGCGTACGGTATAATATTTGAGTGCAATTCCGCCGTTTCTGCTATGGCTAAAATTGTCTGTGTCTATGTGCCATATTATAACAATTAAAATCTAATTAATATTCACGGTGTCAATATTTAATACACGAATATTCATGGAGTAAAAGCTGAAATAAGTATTGATGTCGGTATTTAACCCTTTTCTCTATACCTATTTATGTAAAAAAAAGACGTCATGAATATTAATTAGATTATTTGTTATAATTGCATAATGACATATGTACTCGTACACAAGAAAGTGCATGTTGGCCTAGGCAAAAACTGAAGAATCGGAACTGTTTCATTCCGTCAGCAAACAGGGCAGGCCCTCATTAGATGGCTCATGTAGAAACCGTCTAATCTGGATCTACTTAGTCTGCAAAGGCGTAGAAATGTGTATATTTGGAGTAAAGGGTTAAGACAAGAGGTAACTTAGTATCGGGTGAAAGTTGTGCAGAAAGATACCTTGAGAGATTTCTACATCACTGCTACACTGGATGTTTAAAAACAGACTGTTAACTCTAATACTCAATCAATTATCTAAAACGTCCTCATTTAGTTTTCTGTAAGTTCTAATGACCGATGTCTTACTGTATTGTCGATATTTTAACTCTTTTCTCCATGAATACAACGTTTACGCCTTTGCGTATAGAGTAGACCCTGATCAGACAGTCCCTATAGAAACTGCTATGTGTGCTTTAAGAATATCTGAGCTGAGCCAGTTGGTATACGTATGTACATGTATTCATTCGTTTTATATATTAGAGTTAAGCATTGTTCATAATAGGTTGAGTGTGTTATAAATACCAGTGGAGTAAATGCCTAGGGATTTCATAGAATCGACTTTCGCGATAAAAGTGGCCATTAATATTTAGAACATGACTATTCATGAAATAATTCATACCTTTGTGACTATTGATTACCTGAATGGCAGATGTATACTGATTCATAAAACGCAAAACAGATCAGACCTGATCAGAGAGTTCATGTACATTCTGATCCGGATCTATATTGTTTGAAAAGGCGCGAAGAGAGTAAAAGATTAAAACCACACTTCTGACATAAATAAATGAAAAAACGTACGTGTAAGTACGTGTAACAGAAATATTACATAGTCTCCAACGGGTACAATTATTGACGTGTCAAAGTTAAAACCATGTAGCTTACAGTTAAACCTCATTAACGTGAAAAATTTGTAAAGAAGAATTGAGACCGTTTTAGGCAGGTGGCTGCTTAATGCAGAATGAGAGTCATGGGGAAAGCTTCTTGAGCATTAAGCTGCCATTAATCTTGAGGACTAGTACTTGTTTTAGAGTTCTATAGTCACCGAGTTTTTATTATAATTAGAGTATCATGCGATAAAGTCGTATATGATCGTCACCAAGGATAAGAACGAGGGTGTTGTTTGTATCAAACCTTTAAACTGTCATTATATACTAGCATCGCTGAACCTTGTGAACATTTCAAAGGATCGATTTTTGTATCAAATTATGGTTTGAACATACTGCTGCATTTCAAAGGAATTCAACCTTTCCCTGTTCAATACATGTAATGCTATCATGAATATTTATAAGCTGAAGTTTTAAAATATAAATTTGCACTTGCCGTGACAAAAACTGTAGAATCATGTCTATACCATGACAAAAGCAAACAGATCAGACCCTGATTAGACGGATCATATAGGAGCCATATGGTCTGGGTATGTTCTGTTTGCAAATGCATGAAACACGTTTATATGAGGGAAAGGGTTAACGGGAATTACCTTGGAAGTCTCATGTACGATCATTTCTGCTGTACGAAGATAGCCTTTATTGCTGTGCACTAGAATGTAGGATAATTTCTGTTACGTCAAAGGGCGTCAATACGAGGTAATGGTTTAAAGATTACATGACAAAATAGAAACTGTTTACTCGTTGTCTCATCAGGATCCAAACTGAATACTCTGCGTCTCATCAGGATCCAAACTGAATACTCGGCGTCTCATCTGGATCCAAACTCAATACTCGGCGTCTCATCTGGATCCAAACTGAATACTCGTTGTCTCATCTGGATCCAAACTGAATACTCGGCGTCTCATCTGGATCCAAACTGAAAACTAGACGTCTTATCTGGATCCAAACTGTTTACACAACTGATCAAAGATTCGCCAGTGTCAAAAGTTAGCGCTTGAAATCCCTGTTGAATATTCATATTAGAAATAATGACATTATGAATATTAGCTCACTTGTATGATGGCATAATATGAACATATAAA
This sequence comes from Azorinus chamasolen, assembly GCA_963576725.1. Taxonomy (NCBI): domain Eukaryota; kingdom Metazoa; phylum Mollusca; class Bivalvia; order Cardiida; family Solecurtidae; genus Azorinus; species Azorinus chamasolen. The sequence goes on along the minus strand of CAUYWK010000004.1, from coordinate 78,389 downwards.
TATATTTGATAGATCTACTGGTAAAAATGTATAGTCAGATCTATTATAATTCCATAAGTAAAACAAACAGAGCAGATCCTACAGGAGCCGTCTGATCTTAGTCTTCTCTGTTTGCAAAGGTGTCAAAAAGAAACGTTTTTAAAATGCGTTGATGCACTGTTACAAAATGTATGTAAAATGGTAACATGTCGTCTGCTCAATATTTTAAATGATAGATTTCTACAAGTTCCGTTTCAAAACCAAACAATCGGAATGGAACCCGGATACAAACATATTTTGATATCAACAATTGTTCGTACAAAGGGAAATTATACTTTCGGTATACTTCGTAATATTTTACTCCATAAATTATACACCTTTCTGAGACTTTATTACTTTTCTACAGTTACTCTGTTTGCAGCTCAATCATTGAGTACAATAGCGATAGGTGGATACAGTATTTTCAATAAAATGTTTTTTGTTATACATGCACTTTACCACTGTATTTGCTGTCGCGGTTGTTGTAGATTAGTCGGAGAGGGGATACGTTTATTTACACTGTTTGTCTTTTAGGATGGGGATGGAATAAGGGTGAGGTTGGGCGCCCATAAACGGGTTTAAACCCCCGGTGACTTTTGTCACTGACCGTTCCAAGGCGGTACTTCCATCTTCCTCCTATTGTATGTTTGTTTTGTCTTTGTGCGTCTCTTGTTGTTTTTTCTACCTATGTACATTTGCTGTTTCCTTGTGTTGCTGTTCGGGCGAGTGTTTGTTCTGTATGTGGTGTTTCCTGCATGACTCATTTTTGTACTTTTATAAACAGAGAAGAGTCGGATCAGACAACTCCTATGGAAGCCGTCTGATCTGGGTCTGTTCTGTTTGCGTATGTTATAATATAGATATAATTACATGTATATAGTTTCTGTCACGACCAAAAACGCCTGTGTCCTTGAACTATTATAACAAATAATCTAATTAATCTTCATGATGTCATTATTTCTTACAGGACTATTTATGGAACAAATGATTAATGTGACGTCATATTACAATATATCTTGTTTACCCTTATCCCGCTATTAAAATTGATGTCTGCTCAAAATTCGATATTGTTAAATTCTGAGTGCTTTCGATTCGATCAATCTTTCGAAAAACTATTGACCGAGCGTCAAACAACTTGGATCCTGATTAGAAGCCGAGTAACTTGACCGAGTGTCAAACAGTTTGGATCCTAATGAGACGCCGAGTTACTTGACGTCTGATCAAGATCCAAGTTGTAAATAACACTTACCTTTATATATAAATGCCTTTCTACACTACAGACCAAGATCATATATACGCCTTTCTACTCATCTACAAACAGAGTAGACATAGATCATATATATACGCCTTTCTACTCATCTACAAACAGAGTAGACACATATCATATATATACGCCTTTCTACTCATTTACAAACAGAGTAGACCCAGATCATATATACGCCTTTCTACGCATCTATGAACAGAGTAGACTCAGATCATATATACGCCTTTCTACGCATCAACAAACAGAGTAGATCCATATCATATATACGCCTTTCTACGCATCTACAAACAGTAGACCCAGATCATATATACGTCATTCTACGAATCTACAAACAGAGTAGACCCAGATCATATATACGCCTTTCTACTCATTTACAGAGTAGACCCAGATCATATATACGCCTTTCTACGCATCTACAAACAGAGTAGACCCAGATCATATATACGCCTTTCTACGCATCTACAAACAGAGTAGACCCAGATCATATAAATGCCTTTCTACGCATCTACAAAGTAGACCTAGATCATATATACGCCTTTCTACCCATCTACAAACAGAGTAGACATATATCATATATACGCCTTTCTACGCATCTACAAACAGAGTAGAGCCAGATAATATATACGCTATTCTACGCATCTACAAACAGAGTAGACCCAGATCATATATACGCCTTTCTACGAATCTACAAACAGAGTAGACCCATATCATATATACGCCTTTCCATCATCTACAAAGGTAGTAGGCCCATATAATATGGGTCTTTCTACACATCTACAAAGAGAGTAGACCAAGATCATATATTTATATATTCATCCGGGTCTACTCTGTTTGAAAATAAGAGTTAAAACTACAGATTCTTGGCAAGTCTTTTCATTACTATTTCTTTCTGTCTGAACTTTGATACAAAAGCTTATAGATGTAGTTTGGCCTTTCGACAATCTTAATCCTTACACCACTGTGAACGAAAATCTACTGAACTTTGAATATAGTCTAAGATCATTCCCAAGCACCTGATTGGTCAGATACTGCTGTTTTTAGGGTTGAGAATGATCTCAGACTCAGAAATTTTATCATCTTGGACCCTGGTGTAAATGTGACTGCTTCCTATCAAATCAAGCTTTTGAGAAACTATTGACCGAGTGTCAGCCAGCTTGGATCCTGATGAGACGCCGAGTTACTCGATATCCCATTTGGATCCTCAAGCTGTTTGAAACTAGGAGTCATATTGTATATTTCAGGATACGTGTTGGTTATTGAAGCCTTTACGTCAATACGTCATAGATGACGTCATACCTTTACTCCATAAACACGTCTTTCTATACATTAGCAAACAGGGTAGACCCAGATCAAACGGCTCCTGTAGGAGCCGTCTGATCAGAGTCTGGTCTATTTGCTTGTGAAATAATAGATAAAATTCTACAGTTTCTGCCGTGGCCAACACTTCCTGTGTCCACGTGCTATTATAACACTTGACCAATTAATAATCATGACGTCATTTCTTACACAATTACGCATGGAGTAAAGGCTTACTATGCAACAACCGTGAAGTCTGTTTTTGTCATGTTTCTGTCGTGGGATGTGTAATCTGAGTCAATAAGTTACCTGAATGAAACATGTGGGTGGCATTGATATCAGTGGTCTTCTGGTACCACATAAGAAATAACAGATATAAAAGATTTATTCTCTTTAGAGCGATTACCATCATTAAATGATTGTCAAAACCAAGATGACTTCAACTTTCAATATTTTTTTATTTACCTCATAAATTAGAGGGATAATCATAAAGGGATTTCAGGATATGTGTATGTATATCTCTTTTGACACAGCACTTGATTCACGCACTATTAACTTACAATAATTATAACTTTGTCATTCCACCATTAAATCATGGAGACCACTACATGCAAAACGGTTTCCTGCATCTCACTTGACAAAGGCAAGATATCCAAATTTCGTGGTGTTCATGTTCCATGTTTGAACAGATTAAACACTAGTTCCAATATCACTGTAACAAGTGTTAAGGTCGTACAGGGGTCTGATTTATCAATATTTAGAATAAATAGGTTAGCAAAGTTGATGCCAAAAAGCTGTTGCTTCTAATCTGGTGAGTTTGCTGAACTATGTTGCTAGTTTCTGTCCGTTAACATGTCAAATTGATATTAATGCTACAATTGGCACGGTCATTTAAAGTACAATGTTCTGTTATAGCTTGCTAGCTATTTGAGGCCACTGCCCATGATCAGAGGCGGCCAGTAGGGGTTTAAACCCTTGAATGAATGAGAACTAATTTAGCAAGCATGTAGATTTAGATCAGGGGCTTCTGTAGGAGCACTTCGGTCAGGATCTGCACTGTTTGTTGTTCAAGAATCTCTCACACATCTAATCCTTTGAGGGGAAGAGTCCATATACAGAACGATATTGATTTCTCAGTCCTTTTTTTTGTACAAAAAGCTTTGATTAGCACCCATCTATTATTCAATTTTCAGGGGATAAATTAACTGTCATTTGTAAAAATTGGAGATCCAGAACTCCTGGAGTTCCCATCTGATCTGGTCCTGCACTGCTTGTCATTGAAATTCCTAGATATCACGTGTGCTCCTTTCGCACTTAATGGATCCAGCAGTTGAACAAGGATGGATTAAAAGAAAAAGAAGTTCCATTAGAAAATGTACTAACCCATTTGCTCCCACGACCCCATATATGGGACGTAGGCAAACAGTGTAGACTCTAATCAGACGCCGCATAATGCGGCGTCTGATTAGAGTCTACACTGTTTGCTGATCGGAATTTTAATGTAAAACAAAACGATTTTGAAAATTCAATATTTGTACTAAAGTAAACGTCCGGTTTAGAAGGTGTTTGCTATATACAGTTGGTGGTGTCCCTTAGTTTGCTGCTACTTGTTTTTGAGTACATCATTGAAAACTGGTATTCTTGTAATTATACCACATGTACGCTATTGAAAACTTCGATTTCGCTGGGCCTATTGTAGCTTTTGACCTAGACATACGCTCTGTTTGCTTATGGTGTGATATAGATCAGATTCTACAGCTTCTGTCTGAGCCAAAATGTCCAGTGTTCATAATTATACCGTTATAAAAAAACAATCTTATTAATATGCATGACGTCATTATTTCTTACATGAATATACAACATGGAAAGGGTTATGACGACTATCTAGGCCCGGAGATAACGGGTTATGTTTAAAGCTCCCATGGCGAACGATTTTACAATGACCTCGTAAACCGGTTTAGGACTAGTTCCTCGAAAGTGATATCAGAAAATAGTATAGACAAAGATCAGATGACTCTTTGGGTAACTCTCTACTTAGGGACTCCACTGTTTGTGTACGTGATATGTCACAAGCAGTACAGCCGCACATTAGATCCTCATTAACCCTTACAGATAAAACTCAGGAATGAGTCACTAATGTCCCATGCAAACTGTGTAGACCCAGATGAGAGGACTCTAAGAGGCACCCTCTCATCAGATTCTGCACTATTTGGCGGGTTGCTCTTTTCTTTAAAAAAAACCCCTAAATATTCACCGTAAGTTTTACATGTTTGAGTTTTGGAATAGCCCATTTGAACATTCAGTGTTGTAAGGGCTACGGAGAGCTCTGATCGGGGTCTGCATCATTTGCTAGATACTACTTGTCAAAGGTTGTTACCGAAAAGCCTGTTTCTTCAGCAGAACAATGAACAAAGTGATACAATAAAAAACTCCTGTACATGGGAATTCTTATAGATCAGAATTTATTCCGCCAGGGTTCGGAATATAGAAACTACCTGAGGTGTTCTGAGTGGAAGTAAGGAATTAAGAGTTTGTGATTCATTCATTGTATAAATTTGAACAGCATTTTTTTGTTTTAACTTTATTCATTATGTGAAAGTAGCGTTCTAATAATGAACAAGGCGTATTTACTGCGCATTTTGTTAAGGAAAACACCTTCCCCCCCCTCTTGTGACTGTGTGTTAGAAATGTATGAATCAGCGTTACATGTAAATATAAACTGAACCACTGATGACGTAGGTGACGAAATTTTGTGATGACGTTCTTGTTGTTGATGATTACAATGATGAGATGACGAAGAAGCGAAATGGTGATAGTTACACCCCTTCAATGGTGAGTTTTCAAAGTGACACGGTCCATTATTGGTAAATGATATAGAGTCAATTCTATACGAGGAGGTATACATGTACTTTGTAAGAATTTAAAGGTTTTGATCAAAGGTTTCCTCCGGAAGTAGTCTCTTCTGGGTAAACACTGCTTGCAGATGTCCCTATGCGAGTGTTAATCAACTAATTGCTCCATAAATTCGCCTTTATGTGCCTTTGCAAGAAGAGTAGAGCCAGATCAAACGGCTCATAGTGGAGCTGCCTGATCAGGATATACTGTTTGCTTAAGACATAATATAGATCTGATTTTTACAGTATCTGTCATTACCTAAAACATACTGTATTCACTCGTCATTATAAAAACAACAAATTAATGTTCGTGACGTCATGATTTCTAACACCAATATTCATTGAGTAAGGGTTATGTATCCACCTGGCTAAAACAATCTAAACTCTTCTTTCCCAAAAATTCTATTTAAAGTGGTCTTTACTTTAACCCTTTACTCCATAAATATGCATTTCTGCATTTTTGCAATCGGAGTAGACCCTGTTAGATCACTGTTTGCGTACGATATAACAATGTAAACTCTAATTTACTAAAGGTCCTATTTAAATTGGTGTTTACTTTAATCAACAGCCTAGAAATAGATACTGAAATAGGTTTTATTTTCTTCACTATTTGTATGACCGTAGATCTATCATGGGATGATCGTAAAGTTGATCAAAATAATAAAATATCGTAACCCGAACACGTAACACCCAGCGCCATAAATACACATTTCGACGTTTTTGCAAACAGGGCAGACCAAGGTCAGACGGCTCCTATTGGAGCCTTCTGATCAGGATCTGCTCTGTCTGCGTACGGTATAATATTTGAGTGCAATTCCGCCGTTTCTGCTATGGCTAAAATTGTCTGTGTCTATGTGCCATATTATAACAATTAAAATCTAATTAATATTCACGGTGTCAATATTTAATACACGAATATTCATGGAGTAAAAGCTGAAATAAGTATTGATGTCGGTATTTAACCCTTTTCTCTATACCTATTTATGTAAAAAAAAGACGTCATGAATATTAATTAGATTATTTGTTATAATTGCATAATGACATATGTACTCGTACACAAGAAAGTGCATGTTGGCCTAGGCAAAAACTGAAGAATCGGAACTGTTTCATTCCGTCAGCAAACAGGGCAGGCCCTCATTAGATGGCTCATGTAGAAACCGTCTAATCTGGATCTACTTAGTCTGCAAAGGCGTAGAAATGTGTATATTTGGAGTAAAGGGTTAAGACAAGAGGTAACTTAGTATCGGGTGAAAGTTGTGCAGAAAGATACCTTGAGAGATTTCTACATCACTGCTACACTGGATGTTTAAAAACAGACTGTTAACTCTAATACTCAATCAATTATCTAAAACGTCCTCATTTAGTTTTCTGTAAGTTCTAATGACCGATGTCTTACTGTATTGTCGATATTTTAACTCTTTTCTCCATGAATACAACGTTTACGCCTTTGCGTATAGAGTAGACCCTGATCAGACAGTCCCTATAGAAACTGCTATGTGTGCTTTAAGAATATCTGAGCTGAGCCAGTTGGTATACGTATGTACATGTATTCATTCGTTTTATATATTAGAGTTAAGCATTGTTCATAATAGGTTGAGTGTGTTATAAATACCAGTGGAGTAAATGCCTAGGGATTTCATAGAATCGACTTTCGCGATAAAAGTGGCCATTAATATTTAGAACATGACTATTCATGAAATAATTCATACCTTTGTGACTATTGATTACCTGAATGGCAGATGTATACTGATTCATAAAACGCAAAACAGATCAGACCTGATCAGAGAGTTCATGTACATTCTGATCCGGATCTATATTGTTTGAAAAGGCGCGAAGAGAGTAAAAGATTAAAACCACACTTCTGACATAAATAAATGAAAAAACGTACGTGTAAGTACGTGTAACAGAAATATTACATAGTCTCCAACGGGTACAATTATTGACGTGTCAAAGTTAAAACCATGTAGCTTACAGTTAAACCTCATTAACGTGAAAAATTTGTAAAGAAGAATTGAGACCGTTTTAGGCAGGTGGCTGCTTAATGCAGAATGAGAGTCATGGGGAAAGCTTCTTGAGCATTAAGCTGCCGTTAATCTTGAGGACTAGTACTTGTTTTAGAGTTCTATAGTCACCGAGTTTTTATTATAATTAGAGTATCATGCGATAAAGTCGTATATGATCGTCACCAAGGATAAGAACGAGGGTGTTGTTTGTATCAAACCTTTAAACTGTCATTATATACTAGCATCGCTGAACCTTGTGAACATTTCAAAGGATCGATTTTTGTATCAAATTATGGTTTGAACATACTGCTGCATTTCAAAGGAATTCAACCTTTCCCTGTTCAATACATGTAATGCTATCATGAATATTTATAAGCTGAAGTTTTAAAATATAAATTTGCACTTGCCGTGACAAAAACTGTAGAATCATGTCTATACCATGACAAAAGCAAACAGATCAGACCCTGATTAGACGGATCATATAGGAGCCATATGGTCTGGGTATGTTCTGTTTGCAAATGCATGAAACACGTTTATATGAGGGAAAGGGTTAACGGGAATTACCTTGGAAGTCTCATGTACGATCATTTCTGCTGTACGAAGATAGCCTTTATTGCTGTGCACTAGAATGTAGGATAATTTCTGTTACGTCAAAGGGCGTCAATACGAGGTAATGGTTTAAAGATTACATGACAAAATAGAAACTGTTTACTCGTTGTCTCATCAGGATCCAAACTGAATACTCTGCGTCTCATCAGGATCCAAACTGAATACTCGGCGTCTCATCTGGATCCAAACTCAATACTCGGCGTCTCATCTGGATCCAAACTGAATACTCGTTGTCTCATCTGGATCCAAACTGAATACTCGGCGTCTCATCTGGATCCAAACTGAAAACTAGACGTCTTATCTGGATCCAAACTGTTTACACAACTGATCAAAGATTCGCCAGTGTCAAAAGTTAGCGCTTGAAATCCCTGTTGAATATTCATATTAGAAATAATGACATTATGAATATTAGCTCACTTGTATGATGGCATAATATGAACATATAAATATATTTGATAGATCTACTGGTAAAAATGTATAGTCAGATCTATTATAATTCCATAAGTAAAACAAACAGAGCAGATCCTACAGGAGCCGTCTGATCTTAGTCTTCTCTGTTTGCAAAGGTGTCAAAAAGAAACGTTTTTAAAATGCGTTGATGCACTGTTACAAAATGTATGTAAAATGGTAACATGTCGTCTGCTCAATATTTTAAATGATAGATTTCTACAAGTTCCGTTTCAAAACCAAACAATCGGAATGGAACCCGGATACAAACATATTTTGATATCAACAATTGTTCGTACAAAGGGAAATTATACTTTCGGTATACTTCGTAATATTTTACTCCATAAATTATACACCTTTCTGAGACTTTATTACTTTTCTACAGTTACTCTGTTTGCAGCTCAATCATTGAGTACAATAGCGATAGGTGGATACAGTATTTTCAATAAAATGTTTTTTGTTATACATGCACTTTACCACTGTATTTGCTGTCGCGGTTGTTGTAGATTAGTCGGAGAGGGGATACGTTTATTTACACTGTTTGTCTTTTAGGATGGGGATGGAATAAGGGTGAGGTTGGGCGCCCATAAACGGGTTTAAACCCCCGGTGACTTTTGTCACTGACCGTTCCAAGGCGGTACTTCCATCTTCCTCCTATTGTATGTTTGTTTTGTCTTTGTGCGTCTCTTGTTGTTTTTTCTACCTATGTACATTTGCTGTTTCCTTGTGTTGCTGTTCGGGCGAGTGTTTGTTCTGTATGTGGTGTTTCCTGCATGACTCATTTTTGTACTTTTATACACAGAGAAGAGTCGGATCAGACAACTCCTATGGAAGCCGTCTGATCTGGGTCTGTTCTGTTTGCGTATGTTATAATATAGATATAATTACATGTATATAGTTTCTGTCACGACCAAAAACGCCTGTGTCCTTGAACTATTATAACAAATAATCTAATTAATCTTCATGATGTCATTATTTCTTACAGGACTATTTATGGAACAAATGATTAATGTGACGTCATATTACAATATATCTTGTTTACCCTTATCCCGCTATTAAAATTGATGTCTGCTCAAAATTCGATATTGTTAAATTCTGAGTGCTTTCGATTCGATCAATCTTTCGAAAAACTATTGACCGAGCGTCAAACAACTTGGATCCTGATTAGAAGCCGAGTAACTTGACCGAGTGTCAAACAGTTTGGATCCTAATGAGACGCCGAGTTACTTGACGTCTGATCAAGATCCAAGTTGTAAATAACACTTACCTTTATATATAAATGCCTTTCTACACTACAGACCAATATCATATATACGCCTTTCTACTCATCTACAAACAGAGTAGACATAGATCATATATATACGCCTTTCTACTCATCTACAAACAGAGTAGACACATATCATATATATACGCCTTTCTACTCATTTACAAACAGAGTAGACCCAGATCATATATACGCCTTTCTACGCATCTATAAACAGAGTAGACTCAGATCATATATACGCCTTTCTACGCATCAACAAACAGAGTAGATCCATATCATATATACGCCTTTCTACGCATCTACAAACAGTAGACCCAGATCATATATACGTCATTCTACGAATCTACAAACAGAGTAGACCCAGATCATATATACGCCTTTCTACTCATTTACAGAGTAGACCCAGATCATATATACGCCTTTCTACGCATCTACAAACAGAGTAGACCCAGATCATATATACGCCTTTCTACGCATCTACAAACAGAGTAGACCCAGATCATATAAATGCCTTTCTACGCATCTACAAAGTAGACCTAGATCATATATACGCCTTTCTACCCATCTACAAACAGAGTAGACATATATCATATATACGCCTTTCTACGCATCTACAAACAGAGTAGAGCCAGATAATATATACGCTATTCTACGCATCTACAAACAGAGTAGACCCAGATCATATATACGCCTTTCTACGAATCTACAAACAGAGTAGACCCATATCATATATACGCCTTTCCATCATCTACAAAGGTAGTAGGCCCATATAATATGGGTCTTTCTACACATCTACAAAGAGAGTAGACCAAGATCATATATTTATATATTCATCCGGGTCTACTCTGTTTGAAAATAAGAGTTAAAACTACAGATTCTTGGCAAGTCTTTTCATTACTATTTCTTTCTGTCTGAACTTTGATACAAAAGCTTATAGATGTAGTTTGGCCTTTCGACAATCTTAATCCTTACACCACTGTGAACGAAAATCTACTGAACTTTGAATATAGTCTAAGATCATTCCCAAGCACCTGATTGGTCAGATACTGCTGTTTTTAGGGTTGAGAATGATCTCAGACTCAGAAATTTTATCATCTTGGACCCTGGTGTAAATGTGACTGCTTCCTATCAAATCAAGCTTTTGAGAAACTATTGACCGAGTGTCAGCCAGCTTGGATCCTGATGAGACGCCGAGTTACTCGATATCCCATTTGGATCCTCAAGCTGTTTGAAACTAGGAGTCATATTGTATATTTCAGGATACGTGTTGGTTATTGAAGCCTTTACGTCAATACGTCATAGATGACGTCATACCTTTACTCCATAAACACGTCTTTCTATACATTAGCAAACAGGGTAGACCCAGATCAAACGGCTCCTGTAGGAGCCGTCTGATCAGAGTCTGGTCTATTTGCTTGTGAAATAATAGATAAAATTCTACAGTTTCTGCCGTGGCCAACACTTCCTGTGTCCACGTGCTATTATAACACTTGACCAATTAATAATCATGACGTCATTTCTTACACAATTACGCATGGAGTAAAGGCTTACTATGCAACAACCGTGAAGTCTGTTTTTGTCATGTTTCTGTCGTGGGATGTGTAATCTGAGTCAATAAGTTACCTGAATGAAACATGTGGGTGGCATTGATATCAGTGGTCTTCTGGTACCACATAAGAAATAACAGATATAAAAGATTTATTCTCTTTAGAGCGATTACCATCATTAAATGATTGTCAAAACCAAGATGACTTCAACTTTCAATATTTTTTTATTTACCTCATAAATTAGAGGGATAATCATAAAGGGATTTCAGGATATGTGTATGTATATCTCTTTTGACACAGCACTTGATTCACGCACTATTAACTTACAATAATTATAACTTTGTCATTCCACCATTAAATCATGGAGACCACTACATGCAAAACGGTTTCCTGCATCTCACTTGACAAAGGCAAGATATCCAAATTTCGTGGTGTTCATGTTCCATGTTTGAACAGATTAAACACTAGTTCCAATATCACTGTAACAAGTGTTAAGGTCGTACAGGGGTCTGATTTATCAATATTTAGAATAAATAGGTTAGCAAAGTTGATGCCAAAAAGCTGTTGCTTCTAATCTGGTGAGTTTGCTGAACTATGTTGCTAGTTTCTGTCCGTTAACATGTCAAATTGATATTAATGCTACAATTGGCACGGTCATTTAAAGTACAATGTTCTGTTATAGCTTGCTAGCTATTTGAGGCCACTGCCCATGATCAGAGGCGGCCAGTAGGGGTTTAAACCCTTGAATGAATGAGAACTAATTTAGCAAGCATGTAGATTTAGATCAGGGGCTTCTGTAGGAGCACTTCGGTCAGGATCTGCACTGTTTGTTGTTCAAGAATCTCTCACACATCTAATCCTTTGAGGGGAAGAGTCCATATACAGAACGATATTGATTTCTCAGTCCTTTTTTTTGTACAAAAAGCTTTGATTAGCACCCATCTATTATTCAATTTTCAGGGGATAAATTAACTGTCATTTGTAAAAATTGGAGATCCAGAACTCCTGGAGTTCCCATCTGATCTGGTCCTGCACTGCTTGTCATTGAAATTCCTAGATATCACGTGTGCTCCTTTCGCACTTAATGGATCCAGCAGTTGAACAAGGATGGATTAAAAGAAAAAGAAGTTCCATTAGAAAATGTACTAACCCATTTGCTCCCACGACCCCATATATGGGACGTAGGCAAACAGTGTAGACTCTAATCAGACGCCGCATAATGCGGCGTCTGATTAGAGTCTACACTGTTTGCTGATCGGAATTTTAATGTAAAACAAAACGATTTTGAAAATTTAGTCCAGGAATCCCCAAGATGAAACGAATCCAATATATACACATGGAAGAATCCACTGGGCACAAATGGGTTAAGTATAATATTAGCCAACTATTGCATGTTCAATGCTTATGTAAGGAATAATGACACCAGAAATATTTATTTGCTAACTTTATGATGGCATATGTACACAGGAACCTTTGGCAGAAACTGAGTTTCGTTACCAAGCTTTTGATTGGTCAGATTTGAGTTCTAAAGCTTTTGATTGGTCAGATTTGAGCAAAAACTTGAGAACGAACTCAGATTCAACTAAATGTTTTATAAGCATGGCTCCAGATCTATACTATACCATAACCAATCAGAGTAGACCATGATCAGACGGTTTCTATAGCAGTCGTCTAATCTGGTCTACTCTGTTTTCAAATGCGTGAAAATTCGTATATATAAACGAAAACGTTAAGAGCTCGAAAAAGGCAGGTCTAAATACAGGTCTGTAAGGCACGTGGTAACTAAATGCAGGTCAAAAGTAAAACAGAAAGCTCGTCCTGCAATCACCTGCTTAGGGAGGTCCTTCTGCACTGCATTTTGCTATAAGACTTAAATTCTTTACTCCACAGTAACATTTTCGGGCATCTTTGCAAACCGAAGTGTACGGGTCAGACTGCTGCTGTATGAGCCATATGATTAAGATCTGCATTTTGTGTTTAGGAAATAATATAGATCTGAGTCTGCAGATTCCGCTTTTATGATAATTAATGATATTAGTGATGTCAATTTTTTTAAATGAAGATTCACCAGACAAAGCATTATGAAATAACAGATAAATTTGTACAGTTTCTGTCATGGTAGACTCTTATTTAGGTTGACATTATAAGTTAACCCATTCCCTCCTAGACTATTTTACCCCTCTTTTAATTAATCTACCGAAAAGGAGCATTAACCACGAGAAAAATGTATGTTTTTAGAATTGTTTAGTTTTGAAACGAATGTGATACATGGCGCATTTGGTCCTATGGAGTAAATTATGCTCTATGTATCACAATGGTTTCTAAATGTGACTTTTTCAGAGGCGCTAAAATGCGTCACTATGAGGGAATGTGTTCATCTGTCAGTCCGTCCATCTGGCTTGTGGGCACACGGTCCATAACTCTGTCTTCAGTATTTTTTTAGTTATTGCCCTTGTTATTTCTGTCAAAATCTTGGCTTGTTTTAACCTTTTCCGTGCCACAATGACGGGTTTATGATATCACATACAAACAGTTTGGATCCAGATGAGATGCCGAGTAACTCGGCGTCTCATAAAGATCCAAACTGTTTGACACTCTGTTTATTGTTTTATGAAGAAAATGGAAAAAGTGCACACACTTACACTAAAAAATAAACAAAACTATCCCAGCAGACGAAAATGCTGGCACCGAAAGGGTTAATAAATGGGTTTTTTCCGAATCTTTTCTGTCTTACCTAAAAAAAAACTTTTTAAAATTTTGCAGTATTGTTGAACACCATCTGAAGTTCTGAACCTGTGATAAGGTTTTGATTTGTCACTTCGTGCATGAAGGAATGATCTCCCTTTTCGTAATTCAACAAATGAAAATTTAGCAGTCGGGAGCTTTATTTCTATAATCACATGTCTGTGTCTGATGTACTAGTTGATAGTTCTAGTTCACCCAACACTTGTATCCGGCCTGTTTCACTATTATTATTAGTATCTTTTTTATTATTGATAGATCTATTAGTTAGTTTAAACATATTTTATTTGAAAAAGTATACATTAATCATGATATCAACAGAGTATCACTATAGGATTAGAACGAGAGCTAAACTAAAAGCTAAACTTTTAGATTATTATTATCATCATTGTAAAAATCATATTATATTATTATTATTATTATTATTATTATTATTATTATAACTATTATTATCATTATCATTATCATTATTATCATTATTATTATTATAATTATTATTATTATTATTATTATTTTTATTATCATTATCATTATTATTATTATTATTATTATTATTATTATTATTATTATTATTATTATTATTATTATTATTATTATCATTATTATTATTATTATTATTATTATTATTATTATTATTATTATCATTATCATTATTATTATAATTATTATCATTATCATTATTATCATTATCATTATTATTATTATAATTATTATTATTATAATTATTATTATTATTATTATTATTATTATTATTATTATTATTATTATTATTATTATTATTATAATTATTATTATTATAATTCTTATTATTATTATTATTATCATTATCAATATTATTATAATTATTATCATTATCATTATTATCATTATCATTATTATTATTATAATTATTATTATTATAATTATTACTATTATTATTATTATTATTATTATTATTATTATTATTATTATTATTATTATCATTATCATTATTATTATTATTATTATAATTATTATTATTATTATTAATATTATTATTATAATTATCATTATTATTATTATTATTATTATTATTATTATTATTATTATTATTATTATTATTACTATTATTATTATTATTATTATTATTATCATTATCATTATCATTATTATTATTATTATTATTATTATTATTATTATTATTATTATTAATATTATTATTATTATTATTATTATTATTATTATTATTATTATTATTATTATCATTATTATTATTATTATTATTATTTTTATTATTATCAGCATTATTATTGCTATCATTGATATAAACAATAATTATTAATATTGTTATTATCATTGTTATTATTATTATCATCATCATCAGTCACTTGAACCAAATATATTTCTTTAATGGCCGTTCTATTTTTTTATTTCAAAATCAAACGTTAATGTTTGGAATGCCCGCAAAAATGGCCGCAAATAATTCCACCTGTCCTACATACTAAAAATGACGTCATGATTCTTCTCTCCTGGCCATTTTGTCGTCTGATTTAGTCCTGCTTGGAACGATTATAATTCATCAACACAAACATGTCGGATTTATCCCAAACGTTCAACAAATCTTTACAAATGGGGTCGGAGGAAGACTTTCAATATGTCTGCGATTTGTGTCTCACAGACGAAAAGAGAGTGGAGGCCATTGTTCATTGTCTCGAGTGTGCTGAAAATTTGTGCAAGGAGTGCAGACATTACCATAAAAAGTCGTCAGCTTCAAAACACCATAATTTACAGGACGTGACGACAATGTCAAAGTCACAAAAAGGCACAAAACGACCCCAAGGGGCTTCCGGGGCTGCGGACCCACTGAGGGACAGATGCCAGAAGCACCCAGACAAGCCCATAAAGTTCTTTTGCAGCTCGCACCAACAACTTGGGTGTAGTGTCTGTGTTCCTCTACACCACAGAACCTGCGGAGACAACGTGTCTTACATACGCGACATTTCCACCGAAATATCACGCAGCTCAGAATTTAAACAAGTTTGCTCCGCTTTGAAGAAGTTTGTCGATGGATTAAAGTCGGGAAAGAGTCGGTCAGAACAGTGCCGAGAAGTATTAGTGAATAGCTACGACCAGGTGGTGGCCGAGGTGAAAACGATAAGACGTGACATCAACCAGCATCTCGATAAATTAGAAGAAAGTTTACTGAACGATGCTTCAAAACAACGAAAACAATATTTGGATTCTGTTACACGTCAAGAACCGAGATTCGATGCAATGATTAAAGAAGTTAATGAAATAAGCTCCGACATGGACAGAAAATGTGAATTGAAGAAGAATAGCCAACTCTTCATTGCGATGAAATGTGCAAAGGAGAAAATATACACGCTTGAGAATGAGGCCGCCGGGATTAGTCAAACTATCAAACGACAACGATTTGTCTTCAGTCGTGATGACCAGATTGAAACTATTACATCATCGTTATCTCGTCTCGGAACTCTGTCACTGGTTGGCCAACCAGAAGCTGCCAAGTATCTCCATGACATAAACGTTAAATCTGGTAAAGATGACAACTGTTTGATTAGTGGCGTTGTCGTACTGACTAACGGACATCTGGCAGTTACTGATCACTGGAACGAATGTGTCAAGATTATCAACACGGAAAATAGAAAAATATCTCAGCAAGTTTCATTAACGTCACGGCCTGAGGACATCACAATGATTGGAGACAATCAGCTGGAAGTAACGTTTGAGGACAACCGTATCCAGTTTATGTCTCTGTCACCAAAATTGTCAGCGGGTCGCACTATAACTGGACCAGGTGGTTACCGTGGCATCACTCACAATGGAGGAAAGCTCTTCCTGACCAGTTTGGCTCCTGTTCCTTCTGTTCATGTTTTAGATTTGACTGGAAACTTGTTACAGCAAATTGACTTGGACAACACAGGAAACAAATTATTTAAAGATCCTGACGGAATAACAACGAGTCCAGACGGATGTCTCATCTATGTCAGTGATTGGATCAGCTACAAAATTGTGTGTTTGAGTAGAGATGGTCGTGTGATGGCGACGTATACACATGACAAGTTACGGCAGCCACGAGGAATAACGGTAGATGAATGGGGACAGGTATACGTGTGTAGTTGGTGGACAAATTGTATTTTCCAACTGTCTCCCAGTGGACAGTCGGGAAAAGTTTTGTTTGAGAAGGAGAACCTGAGGCCCTGGGCCATAACATATGACACTGGCAAACTGTATATAAGTAGTTTCAGTGGGAGTTTGGGGTACGAGGGGAGTGACAACAACAACAAGATTTCTGTGTACAAACTCGAGTAAAGGCAGAGAACAAACATGGAGGTAAGTAAACACTTTTTATCTTTAAACCTTTGAATGCTGAGTTTTCAAAATGGAACGGTCAATCATTGTTTAATGGTAGAGTCCACTCTGTATGAAAATGTATACTTTGTGAGAGTATTTTGAATGACAAACGGTGTAGAACCTGATCAGAGAACTTCTCTAGGATCCGTCTGATCTGGGTCTACACTGTTTACAAATGTCCCAGTAGATCTGTGTACATAATGTTCTATTCAGAGTCTGCTACAATTCTCAAAGAATGAAAAACTTGTTACTATTTCTTGTATTTCTATGAAATTATAATACTGACAAATTGTTTGGATTCTGGTGAAATGCTGAGTTACTCAATGTCTGATCTGTCATCATCTGATCTGGATCCAAACTGTTTGTGTAGCCAACAGTAGATGTTCACACATTCATACTCTTTCCAGGCAGAGTAATTGATTTTACTGTAAAAATGTTGTCTGCTTTAATTCAAAAAGTTATTTTTTCTTTTATTTCTGTGTAATCAAATTGATTTTAGTGACAAACTGTTTTGATTCTGATGAAATGCTGAGTTACTCAATGTCTGATCTGGATCCAAACTGTTTGTGTAGGTTTTCATGAATTCTCTGCTACAGTGTATAGAGTTAATATAATGCTACATGTGTATAGTAAAATAGTAGCAATTGGTTTGTTTGGATCCAGATGAGATATATAATTTTGAATTACTGTCCAATCAAGTTCTCTTATCTTTTCCCTGTTGAATATCTGTGTAAGAAATGATGACATACATGTATGACTGTCATCATGAATATTTATAAGTTATTTTTGTGATATGACAGATGAACATAGAATGTTTTATGGTATTTTTAGAAACTGTAGAGTGAAAAGCAAACAGGTAATGTCTGATCTGGGTCTGCTGTGTTTGTAAAGCTGTTTGTAAAGCTGTGAAAAAGTATGTATTATTTATATTCATGAGGGAAAGTCTTAATAAACATGTATATAAATTATTTAGATATATTTAATATTAAATAATTCTATTTTATTGGAATGTTCATAATTATGTTATAAATAAGATTTTAATATTTATAAATTATCACTGGTCACGGTGGTGTAACTTGTTGTCACATTAACACTTTCCCTGTTGAATATTCATTAAAAAATAATGACATAATGATCATAAATATTTATTAGCTGACTTTTATAATGGCGGATGTACATGTATACACATATAACATTTTGGTATCAATTGGTAGATTAACTGTAAAGTCATATCATCTATTCTAATTTCATAAGCAAACACTGAACAGATGTTGGCAACATGAAACCTCTTAATATTTGGATCTACTCTGTCTGCAATTGTGTGAAAAGTATTTACGTAACTTCACAAGATATTATACAGAAGGAGGTAGATTTTATTTCTTTCAGTAATTAACTTATACACAATGTATTACACATGATGTAGTATAACTATATCATTACATTAATACAGATATTCAGTATATGTGCAACTAGAGCAGACCCTGATTCTTCAATAGTCCTCTGATCTGTACATGTCTGTTTACAAACAAATAATGATAAAAAATACAAACAAAATACACCCAGTCCTACTGAGGAGGCCTCTTGAAGATATTGCTAAAAACTGTAGAGTAAGGTATACCCCGGTACTTAAATATATAAGTAAAATTCACTGTAAGCAAACAGAGCAGACCCAGAATGAGATGAGACAACTCCTACATGTTCCGTCTGATTTGACAGGTCTTCTCTTTGGAAAGGCGTGAAAACTTTTGAGATTAGGCGCTTTTAAAAGTAGGAGGGAAACTTCAAAGCATTACTCTGAGGCGACATTTTTCAAGATTGAATAATAATGAAGTAAAGGGGAAATAGAAATTGTAACTGATTTATTATTACATTTATTCCATTAATAAGACACGCCATTCTGTGATTCTGTAACTGAATTATTATTCTATTTACTTTATTAAGACACGCCATTCTGTGATTTTGCAAACAGAATGGACCCAGATCAGATAATACAACACCAGTCAATTAATTTATCAATTGATATACAGATTTAGTACTAATGTAAGTCAACAATTATTCCATATTAAGCATGCCTAAATAAGTAAACATGTAGGTGCTGTCTGATCAGGGTCTGCTCTGTTTGGTTATAAATGAAATAATATAAATATCATGATTTCCACAGTTTCTGTCATGGCCAAAACTCCCTGCCTTAGGAATTAAACTAATTAATATTCGTAATGCAGGGTTACAGATAAGGTTTTGATGCAATTGGGTATTTACTCCTTGATTTTTTACAGAATTGGGTACCGGTATTTGCAATTTTTATTGGGTATTATTCATATTCTCATTAGTAATTCTAAATAGTTTTTGCTTTTTGCTGCATTTGTATATTTATTTGCTTTTTGTTACTCATTGTTTTGAAAAACAATTGCTTTTTCCACAATTTTAATTTGGTAAATACCCCAATACTCCCCTTATCTGTAACCCTGATAATGCCCTGAGTTCTTATAAGTAGAAATAAAGAAAATGTTTGAAAATGTTTGAAAAATAATAGCTTTTAAGTTTTTAACCCACCTGAGCATAGCATGTACACCCTTTGGCTTTAACTCTTGAATACTTTATAGGAAATGATTATTAGTGATTTCATGAATATTCAGTAACTTTAAAATGAAGCAAGGGAATTTTTGGTAATTTCAGAAACTTTGGAATCAGACCTACATGTATACAGCAACACCTCTCTATAACGAACACTAAATTACATCAAGTGTTTTGTGTTAAAGGCAGGTGGATGCTTAAAGCAAGGTGAAAGTAAAACAGAACACTCCTTCTGTTTTACTTTCATCTTACTTTAAGCAACCACCTGTCCAAACTACTAATTAACACAATTTAGTGTTCGTTACAGAGAGGTTTTACAACTTTACTGTATTGTTCCATATAATATAACAGCAGACCCTAGTCATATGACTCTTACAGGATCCTGTTCTACTGTCTGGTGATCTGGGTCCGGTCTACTCTGTTTGCAAATGGCCAAAAAAGGCATGAAGTACTAATTAAAGGATTCAACAGCAGCTCTAAAATATACCTTAAAATACTG
The DNA here is from genome assembly GCA_963576725.1 of Azorinus chamasolen. Taxonomy (NCBI): domain Eukaryota; kingdom Metazoa; phylum Mollusca; class Bivalvia; order Cardiida; family Solecurtidae; genus Azorinus; species Azorinus chamasolen. The sequence goes on along the minus strand of CAUYWK010000004.1, from coordinate 57,899 downwards.
CCTGGCCAATTGTTTTGTTGTTTAGATATTTATATTCTGAAAATGGGTGATCCCTCGAAAGCAAAAGTAGAAATGCAAAAAGAGAAAATTGCAGACTCGGTTTTATTGAGTCTGTTCATGAGTAGTAATTAAAAGTCAAACACTACTCATGCCCCCTAGCACCGGCTTGAGCAGTATTCAATTTTCAAAACTAATAACATGAAAACTAACGAAGGACCAGAAAATATAACAACACTGAGAATGAAGTATGGGGCGACTTTTTACGGCCGCCACACAAGCACTTAACACAGTCCTGCTGTTGTGAAGTACATATATTGTTGTTTAGCCCATCTAAGTATGTCGTCTGCTGTCATTAATTTACTTCATTCTTTCCCTCATGAATATAATCAGATACAGTAAAACCCCTCTAATGCCACCACTTTACTTAATAAATAAACACGGGCGTCTTAATAAGCAGGTGGTTGCTTAATGCAGGACAAAAGTAAGGCAGAAAACTCCTCTAGCATTAAGCTCCCACCTGCATCTAGCATCTGGAATTGTACCTATTTTAGGTGGTCGCATTAGCGGGGTTTTACTGTATATAAATTTGAATCTAGTTCTCTAATCCTTTGAAGTTTTTCCCTGTTGAATATTCATATAAGAAATGGTGACATAATGAATAATTATAAGCTATTTTTTGGGATGGCAGATGTACAGAATGTTTTGGTATTTTTTTTAGAAACTGTGGTGTACAGTGAATAGCAAACTGGTACGTCTGATCCAGGTCTGCTCTGTTTGCAAATACCTTACATGTGTGAGAAAGTTTTTATTAATTATTTATATTTATGCGGGAAAGGCTAAATAAACATATTGTAAATAATTTAGAGATCTATTTAATAATTCTGTTTTTATTGGAATGTTCATATGTTATGAATTAGATTTTAATGTTTATAATTCGATAATTAATATGTTGCAAATTTTTGTCACATTAACACATTCCCTTGAATATTTGTGTAAATATAATAACATGCTGATCATAAATATTTATTAGCTGACTTTTATAATGGCGGATGACGGATACACCGTGTACACGTACACAAGACATTTTCTTAGAATCTGTAAAGTCATACCTTTCATGAATAAGCATACACTGAGGCAGATGTTGGCAACAGGAAATGTCTTATTTGGGTCTACTCTAAGACTTTTTAGTATTCTTATGAGTAATTTCACCAGATATTATACAGAATGAGATAGATTTTAGTTTTTTCAGTAACTTATACACAATCATGATGTAATATCTCTTGTTTCATGATAGATGTACATGTATAAACCGTATACATGACGTATACAGCTATTCAGTACAATCGTGTACAATGTACAAACAGATCAGTCCCAGTAATTTCACAAGATACATGTATTATATATACAGAATGGCTCAATGAGATAGGGTACATGGTATATGGTATTTGGGTCTACTCTGTCTGCAAATGTGTGAAAAGTATGTAATTTCACAAGATGTTATACAGAATAAGATTTTAGATTTTATTGGGGGGGGGGGGCATTGATGAGTCCAAGCATGCATTGGGCACCTTTGTTTCACAAGAGGTTATACAGAATAAGACAGATTTTATTTCTTTCAGTAACTTATGCACATGATGTAGTATCTCGTTACATATACAGATGTTCAGTACATATGTGCAAACAGAGCAGACCCTGATTCTTCAAGAGTCCTCTGATCTGTGTCTATTCTATAAACTTACAAAAGGTTAATGATAAAAAATTTAGACGACTTGCAAACAAAATGCACCCTACTGAGGAGGGCTTCTGCAAATATTGGTAAAAACTGCATGTAGAGTAAGATATATATAAGTAAAATCTACAAGCAAACAGAGCAGACCCAGATGAGACAACTTCTACATTTGCCGTCTGATTTGACAGTTGTTCTCTTTGCAAAGGCGTGAAAAGGCGCTGATAAAAATATGAGGGGAACTTCAAAGCGTTAACCCGACATTTTTCAAGATTGAATATTAATGATGTAAAGGGTTAATAGAAATTGTAACTGACTTGCATGTATTATTCTATAAATTTAGTCCATAGGCACGCCATTCTGTGATTTTGTAACTTGACTTATTCCATTTACTCCATAGATCTATACGCCTGGTTTTGTGATTTTGCAAACAGAGTGGAACCAGATCATATAATACAACACCAGCCGATAAATGTATCAATTGATCTATGCAGATTTAGTGTATATGCCTTTGTAAACAGCGTAGACCTAGATCAAACAAACCTGTAGGGGCTGTCTGATCAGGGACAAATCTCTGTTTGATTCTGAAATAATTTGATATATGTATACGTATGATTTCCACAGTTTCAGTCTTGACTAAAACTCCCTGCAGCCTTTAGGAATTTATGATCTTATTCATTATTAATATTCATGATGTTGTTGAGTAAATGGTTGAAAACTTCTGGTCTTTAACTCACCTGAGCTTAGCGTCGGTACCCTTTCACTCATGAATACTTTACAGGAATTATTAGTGATTTCATGAATATTCATTAACTTAATGAATCAAGGGAACTTTCGGACATAAAATTAAATGATTTCAGAAATTTTGGAATCAGACCTATATTGTTCCATAAGCTAACAGCAGACTCTGATCAGATGACTCCTACAGGATACCGATCTACTGTCTGATGATCTTGGTCTACTCTGTTTGCAGTGGGGTGAAAATTCATGAAGTAATGCATTGAACAGCAACTCTAAAATATGTTAATTAACCCTTTACCTCATATAAATATGCATATATGCAAACGGAGTAGATCCAGATCAGACGGCTCCTATAGTGTTTTATTTCTATAACCCCCATCTCTATGTCAAATGTGCTAGTGGGGGTATTCATCAACTTTAGTGGTAGTTCTAGTTATTATTATTTTTACAAATACCTTTCGGGGTTGTCATGTACATGCATATATGCCATTTTCAACTTACACCATGAGAGAGGGGGAGGGGGGGGACTCATGTATTGCATAGCAATACAACATTAACTTTTCCCCCTATGTTCTAATTTTGGCACTCCAGCATATTTATATTAACAGTGTTTGTGGCAGCTGCAAGCAGGTGACACATGTGTTCCTCCGAACACTTATTATTGTAAAATAATCTGTACAGTCAGATCTACACTTTATCTTAAGCAAACAGAGCAGACCCTGTTCAGACAAATTCTGTAGGAGCAGTCTAATTTGGGTCTATTATTTTTGTAAATGTGTATTTATAGTGAAACGGGTTTTACAGTAATTAGTGACATCATGAATATTCATTTTAACATAATAAACAGGGGAATATAAAGCCCTTTTCAGAAACAAAAGAATTAAATCTATATTGTGATGTCGCATATGAACAAACAGCAGACACTGATTAGATGGCTCCTGCAGGATCTACTTTGTATCTAACATCAGACCCTGATCAGTCAGTCTTGCAGTATGGATCTGGTCTGTGTCATACAGCAGACCCTGATCAGACGGCTCCTGCAGGATATACATATAATCTGGGTCTAACAGCAGACCCTGATCAGACAGCTCCTGCAGGATATACAGTCATGTAATCTGGGTCTAACAACAGACACTGATCAGACTGCTCCCGTAGGATCTACTCTTGTCTAACAGCAGAACCTGGTCAGTTGGTCCTGCAGGATAAATCTGTTCTGTGTCTAACAGCAGACCCTGATCAGTCAGTACTGCGGGATCTACACCTTGTCTAACAGCAGACCTTGATCAGAATGCTCCTGCAGGGTATACTCTGGTTGAACAGCAGAACCTGGTCAGTCGGTCCTGCAGGATGAATCTGCTCTGTGCCTAACAGCAGACCCTGATCACTCAGTACTGCGGGTCTACTCTTTGTCTTACAGCAGATCCTGATCAGTCAGTCCTGCAGGGGATCTACTCCTTGCCTAAGACAGGATTGCCACGCGTCAGGGAAAAGTCAGGGAAATTATATTTTTTTTCAAGGTCAGGGAATTGTCAGGGAATTTTGAAAACTGTCAGGGAATTTTGAAAATATAGGCAAATGTCAGGGAATTGTCAGGGAATTTTGAAAACATGAGAATGAATGTTATATATTTTAAAAATCCACTACCTATTACAGAAATTATGACAGAAAGACCCAAATTTCGCGACGAAATGTGTCAGGGAAATATGAAATTATGTCAGGGAAATGTCAGGGAATTTTGTTTCCTCTGGTTTGCGGGATCTACTCCTTGTCTAAGAGCAGACCCTGATCAGTCTGTCCTGCAGGATCTACTTGTCTAACAGCATACCCTGATCAGTCAGTCCTGCAGGATCTATTCCTTGTCTAAGAGCAGACCCTGATCAGTCGGTCCTGCGGCATCTACTTGTCTAACAGCATACCCTAATCAGTCAGTCCTGCAGGATCTACTCCTTGTCTAAGAGCAGACCCTGATCAGTCGGTCCTGTGGGATCTACTTGTCTAACAGCATACCCTGATCAGTCAGTCCTGCGGGATCTACTCCTTGTCTAAGAGCAGACCCTGATCAGTCGGTCCTGCGGGATCTACTTGTCTAACAGCATACCCTGATCAGTCAGTCCTGTGGGATCTACTCCTTGTCTAATAGCAGACCCTGATCAGATGACTTCTGCATCTTTATAAATCATGTAATTAAATTTAGATGAGAACTTTAATAGTTAGCACAATACTGTTTTATATAGTAACCAAATTATGTAATATATAAAGAAGCACAAATTCCAATTATCCTTCTTTAACCTTTTCCCTGTTCAATATTTTCTTTTAAGAAATAATGATGTCATGAATATTTATAAGCAGAAAGTTATGTACAGTATATTTTCAAGTGAATTGTATGTTTTGACTAAAAACTGTAAAATCAGATCTATGTTATATAAAAAGCAAACAGATCAGACCCTGATCAGACAGCGTCTATCAATAGGAGCCGTCTGAGCTGCAGGGTCTGTTCTGTTTGCAAATGCGTGAAAAGGCATTTATATGAAAGGAATAATTCTAAAGATACTCATAACTCGTTCTTCCATTGTTTTCTATCACAGTGTGTCAAACAGTTTGGATCTTGATGTGACATTGCATGTCATCTGGATTCAAACTGTTTGCAAAGCATTGAAAGGTCGTCACTGTTTTGACCCGTAGATTGTTGTAGCAATAAATGTGTGCTAAGCTGTTGAAAGTATGTGGAAGTTATACTATGTACTGTATCTATTTGCTTATGATATGTTTATCTCAAGTTAATCATGTGGTCTACAATAGAGGTAGTGAAATAGTACGTGAAGTTTGTACTCTGTACTAGCTGGTATCTATTTGTTTATGATATATGTTTATCTCAAATTGATCATGTGATGTACAGTAGAGCCTGAGTAAAAATGTTTGATGGTAATTGAGTGGACCGGGTTACTAACTGATATCATCAGATCAGAAGTCTCTCAAAAGGTTGAATGGATCACTCCCTCACTCATTCACTATCTGGTTTATTTGTTGATCAGGCCATCATTGCATCAATTAATCCTCTGATGAGGGTGGGGCCCAGTCTGGGTCAGAAGAATTTACAGTTTTACACAAGATCATAACTTAAGTCTCTAAAACGTTCCCATGAAACAAAAGACAAACTTATTTAATGGCATGAAATTACAAGACATTTTGTTTCAGGATGATGAAGGTTAAAGAACTGTAAAATGCATATGAGCCAGTTAAAACATGTTACATGTACTCCTGATTAGTATTCTTGTATAAAGATAGAAATGGTGTCATGGATATTATTTAGATGAGTTGTGACAATGGCATATGAACACATGAAATATGTAGAGACATATCTAGTATTCCATAAGCAAACAGAGCATACTCGGGTGGTGCCTACAGGAATTTTCTGATCTGGTATACCCTGTTTACAGAGGTTTTAAAATGCATAATGTTTGTGTGAAAGACTAAAAGTGGACTGATTTACAAACAAGAATTATATGTAAAGTTACTATCAGACATATATTATTCCATAAGCAAACAGAGCAGACTCAGAAAGCTCCTATAGGAACCTTCTGATCTGGATCTACCTGTTTACAGTGTTTAAAATGCATACTTAATGTTAGAGTGACAGGTTAAAAGTGTACTGATTTACAAATAGGATCAAGATGCAGCAGCAGCTGGTGAATTCTTATTTTGATAATTAAATCACTAAAACATTATTTTTTATACTTGGAATTTACACCATTTTAGATTGTTTGAATATCTGCAGGTCTGAGTCAACTATATATACATGTTTAAAGATAAATTTCTTATTTGCTTTCTTATATATTTCAGGTTCTCTGCAGACACAGAATCTGTGCTGGTGAATTGACTACTGGGAGACATTGGCCAGTGATCTAGTGTATATATATAGTGTTTATCTAATCAAGTGTGTATACGGAAAATATTGAAATTAATCAGAAATCAATTATTTAATATATTACGTTGTATCTGTATAATACAGAAATATCTGAAGGACTACGTGATCCTGTGTAATGCAGAGATCTTTGAAATTCTATGTGTGTAAAACACTAGCTAGACATTACTGAATACAACAACACTAGCTAGACATTACTGAATACAACAATACTAGCTCTAGACATTACTGAATACAACAGTACTAGCAAGACATTACTGAATACAACAATACTAGCTAGACATTACTGAATACAACAATACTAGCTAAACATTACTGAATACAACAATACTAGCTAGACATTACTGAATACAGCAATACTAGCTAGATATTACTGAATACAACAATACTAGCTAAACATTACTGAATACAACAATACTAGCTAGACATTACTGAATACAACAATACTAGCTAAACATTAGTGATTCAAATGTGATTCTGAAATATATTCATTTGCTCATGAAATGGATCTTGTACAATATTTACATCGCCTACTAGAAATTTGACTCATAAAAGGACATACTCAGCAGACTTCTGCTGGTCATATGGTTACTTAACCCTTTACTCCATGAATACGCTTTTATGTGCCTATGCAAACAGAGTAGACCCAGATCAGGTGGCTTATATAGGAGATGTCTGATCAGGGTCTGCTCTGTTTGCTTGTGATATAACAGACGTTTCTGCCATAGCCAAAAATTCTGTGCAACTATATAACAAACTATTCTAATTAATATCCATGATGTCATTATTTCTTTTATGAATATTTACGGAGAAAATAGTTAAAACTTGTATTCTGCTCACATTTTAGAAATGTTTTAAAACTAACAAAAACTTACTTCAGAATATGAATTGTATGTAACTTGACGTTAATGTGGTGAGAACAAACATTTGAAAAATTGAGAAACTTTAATTACAGCAGTGGTTTTCCAAGCATTTAGCAGTGTTCAGATATTTCTAATATTTAGGTGATCACATGTGTACTAGGTGATTAATAGCACTGCAGTATGCCTTAATTGCATGACTTGAATGTGCGCAGGACTTAATGGTGTTTTTTGCCTATGCTGCCTTATCTTTATTTGATGAACAGGTGAACTGTGATGATCTTAACCCTTTACTCCATGAATATTCATGTGAAAAATAATGACATCCTAAATAATGATTATAATATTTTGTAATGACATGTATATTTAGCCATTGCAGAAACTATAGAATCTACTCACAATCACATTATTTCATAAGCACCAGAGCAGACCCTGATCAGACTACTCCTATAGCAGCCATATGATCTTGGTCTACTCTGTTTGCAAAGACTTAAGAAAGTCATATTTCTATGGTGTAACAGGTTAATGGTGTTTATTGAATTATGAAACATTATGATTCTTCGTAAAAGATTCATGGAATTGTGGTTTCAACGCTATTCTGCTGCTAACGCCAGAAACATATTGCTTTGTTTTATGTACATAGCATTGGTTGTACATCTATATAGTGGAAGTTAATTGTCATGAAATAGGTATACAGTAAAACCTCACTAAATGGGATGTTGAATTTAGTATCAATAATGGTCTTCCACACAGGGAGCTTTCTTCATAAATTTCACCCTGCATTAATCAGCCACCTGCCTGCATAGGTTTAACTTGTTCTTTATTAAGATTCTGACTTAGAGGGGTTTTATTGTATATAATCACAGATTGAAAATAGATTTTCTAGTTGTTGTAGATTTGAAAAGTTGGAAATGTGTATATGCAAGGAATTTGGACCCAGCTGAGATTTTGAGGAATTCATCGTCTCAGTTGAACTGAAAATCTTCCACATTTTGACAAAATAGCATTTCAGAATTGGAAAAATGATTTAACTCGATCTTTCTCCCATGAATATTTTATGTGAGAATAAATGATGTCATGGATATTAATAAGACTGTTATAATCATTATTATAATAGTACATTTGACATGAGAAGTGATTGGCCATGGTAGAAAGTTTAGAACCATATCTATATTATATCACACGCAAACATAGCACACTTTGATCAGACGGTTCTGATACAGCAGCCATCTGATCTGGATCTACTATGTTTGCAAAGGCATAGAAAAGCATATTTATTTTATGGAGTAAAGAGTTAACAATTGTTTTATTTACTGATGAAACATGAAAGTTTAAAGGCAGAAATTAGCACAGGAGGATAAATACAGGGTTAACAATATTTCACAATTTCATTTTAATAAGCGAGCCCTACATAGATAAGATTACATGTAGACTGGGAGTGTAATTTTGTGCAGTCCAAGGTGTATTCAATTAACCCTTTCCCTATTCTATGTTTATTCCAAATTTAAATACCTACTGAATATTCATGGACAAAATAGTTGGAATGAAATGTGGAAGGTGGAACATTGTAGCCATTTTAGAAAGTCAAGAACAGTATCTTAAATTGACTGGTCAGGGTCTGCTCTGTTTGCTAGTGGACATAAATTCCACTAGCAACCAGAGCAGACCCTGTTTAGATGACTCCTACATGAACAGCAACTGAGTGAAAACAAATTTATATGAAGAAAATGGTTAACCCTTTATCTCATGAATATTCATGTCAGATATATAACTATGGCATGAATACCAAATAGTTTTATTATGCCGTCATTTCCTAGGGTATTTTTACAATAGTAGATGCTATAGACATTGGACCATGTAATTTTATAAGCAAACAGAGCCGACCATGATCAGATGGCTCCTATACTCCCGCATATAACTTGTCTAACTATAATTATATAACTATTATTAGGTGCTGTAAAACCCAATTCACAGCCTCTGCAGAAGTGTCTGATACGAATTGTCTTTGTTTGCAAAGGTGTCAAAAGATGTCTTTGGAGTAAAGGGTTAATGCAATACTAGCTACATGCCTCTGTATAGGAAAGATTTCACGCATTTGTAGACACCTGTTTGCATGATATAATGTCCAATGTATAAGAAAGATTTCACGCATTTATAGACACCTGTTTGCATGATATAATGTCAAATGTATAAGAAAGAGTTCACACATTTGTAGACACCTGTTGGCATGATATAATGTCTTTGATATAGGGTTACGAAATTAGGTATGACGTTTTGACCATTTCCATCCTTTACAGCAGAATATGTTATTGGATAATTAGCTGTTTTATATAAATTATCTAACAGCATACTTGTTCATACATTTTTGAAGACTGGTACATTAGGTTTTTAGTATTTTGTGAGTAGATCAAGACACCGTCACCGATTGTCTATAAAATTCAATTTACGGCTGAAAAATGTTACACTTTAAAGGGGTAGTCCCTACATTCGACAGGTATCAAACATGCCTAAAATATACAGAACTCATTTAATTGTTTATATGCCAAAAAGAAGTATATCGCCAGAAAACCAATCGAATAAACACCAAACAAGACAATTTCATATGTTTGATATGTTATTCAGCAATGTTTTAGTATACATGTATTCGGCTCGTGTATTAGTTTCGTTAACTGTTTGACCAAAGTCGATAATATTGTGTTGTAGAACAAAATATAAGTGTAGATAAAAACGGTTTATTTTTTATCACAGGGACCTCTTTTTTATATAAGTTCAAATTGACAGTCTTCATAATAATGATTGAACATAACAAATATTAAGTTTTATGACATTATTGAAATTATGAGTTCATTGTAGGGACTTCCTCTTTAACCTGTTTTGGATATTGTGGTTCATTATACACATGTATGAGTCCTGGAATTAGGAAATTCATTTTATGTGACGTCGCAAGATCGCACTTTCTGTTTGATCTAATGATCATATAGCACAAGAAAATTGCTAAGTGTTAGACTAGTCACCATCTCATAGACACACCTAAGTATAACTATTTTGTCCATGAGTATTCAGTATGTATTAGAATTTTGGGTTTAGCCTCTACTAACTGATACTTTTACTTTCAAACGGCTTGGATCCAGATTGGAAGTTGAGTAATAGTTCAAGGACTCCTTAGGATCCAAGCTGTTCATATTTGGCGAGTAGTTCCTCCTATAAACCCTATAAATACAGATCGAAAGGAAGTAAATCTCACCCCAGATCAAAGATTGATTAAGCATTTTTATGTTGTAACATATGAGAGACCCTTCTCAGTTAACATTTATTTGACGATATGGATTTAAAGAAATAAGACCCCGGTGAGGCTGCAGCTTGTTCCTGTCTCATGGCCATATTGTTTTCAAAATCTTTTTTCTCACTGCATATGCATGAATGTACATACACTTATTACTCAGACAAACTTACTTAGTAAATAGTGCTGATCCAGATCAAAGGGCTCACACAGGACGTGTTTGAAAAAGGATCTATACTTTTTGCATCTATGCCAGTCTAATGTAAAATTACCAAAATGGTATCAAATTTAAATATTTATCTTTACAAACTGGTGGAGATGGGAGGCTGGGTGTCTGAATACTGAGGGTAATTAGGTTACACGTGTTTAATATGACAATTAATGTGAGCTTGTAGCTATCATGCAGTTTTTCTTTGACAATATGTTTGTTATTGTATCTTTATCATGTAGATTACATTTGTAACCCATTACCACATAGTCTATTTTTGGATACAACCTCTTTGAATAAATCTACCGGAAAGGAGCATGAACTAGAGAAAAGGAAAAGTGTAGAACTTTGTAGTTTGAAACTATTGTGGTAAATCGAGCTTTTGCTCCTATATGAGCAAATGCTCTATTTATCACAATGGTTTCACAAAGTGGCTTTTACAAAGTCGTCAAAAGTCGTTAATATGAGGGAAAGGATTAATATGATAATTGCTGTGAAATTGTAGCCATCATGCAGTTTTTCTTTGACAATATGTTTGTTATTGTATCTTTATCATGTAGATTATTATTCAATGATACTTTGTTCATATACTGTAAAACGCCTCTAAATTGGACATTCAATTTCGTACAAATATTGGTCTTAGAGACAGGTGCAGTTTAATGCAGGGTGAAAGTCATGCAGAAAACTTGAGGAGTTATCAGCATAACATTCTCCCTGCATTAAGCAGCCACCTGCCTACAGGTATCTAAATTTATATTACTTTTGCAGAGTAGGATCCATCTGATCAGGGTCTGCTCTGTTTGTCAATGGAATTTCATCGATCAACCCTTTACCTAATTGAGACACATTTTAATGCCCTGCAAACAGGATAGAAGCCATCTGACGAGGATCTGATCTATTGGCATATATGGGATAATATAGTTACTGCCATTATAAAGATCAGGTAGTTAATATTCATTGTTTCTTATATTAATATAGAACAGGTAAAAGGTTTACACATTTAACTCTTTCCTTCATATAAAATGCCTTTTCACTCATCTACAAATTGAGTAGACCCAGATCACATGACGTCTATATGACTTAATTGACATAGAATAGTGTATATACATGTATGTGTTGTATATAAATCAGGAATGTATAAATATGTAATAGAGGGATGTATATACACATAGGCAGTATAATTATGTAATAGGAATGTACATACATACTAGTGGTACGAAAATGAAGGTGATGTATGAAATACAGGAATGTATATACATGCAGGATGATACAGGTGATATATGGAATAGAGGAATGTATTTATAAACATATAGGTGGTGTATGTGATAGAGGAATGTATGCAAAAGCTTCAAATAAAGCTTTGGACAGAAAATAACATAAGTGATAATTGATTTTTGTTTAATAGACAATTACATTCCATTGGAATTGCATCTCTTATACATGTGCCAGGATGCTATTTCACTACATTCAAAAAGTCGTCTCTGCCATGTTTTATGATTAACTATTCTCATGCTATACATGTCTTGGCTGGCATTTGAAAACGGCTTTGATATAGATGAGACGTCAAGTATCTTATATATAGATGAGACGTCGAGCATCTTGGATATAGATAAGATGTCAAGTATCTTAGATGATACGTCAAGTATCTTGGATATAGATGAGACGTCGAGTATCTTGGATATAGATGAGATGTTGGGTATATTGGATATAGATGAGACGTCGAGTATCTTGGATATAGATGAGACGTTGAGTAATTTGGATATAGATGAGACATCGAGTATCTTGGATATAGATGAGACGTCAAGTATCTTAGATATAGATGAGACGTCGGGTACCTTGAATATAGATGAGACATCGGGTATCTTGGATATAGGTGAGACGTCGGGTATCTTGAATATAGATGAGACATCTAGTATCTTGGATATAGATGAGACGTGTCACGTCGAGTATCTTAGATATAGATGAGACGTCGGGTATATTGGATAAAGATGAGACGTCGGGTATTTTGGCGTCTCATTAGGATCCAAACTATGTGTATCTGACAATTGGTCAGTTTTTTCTCAAACGTGTGTTTGAATTGAAAATCAGTGAAATGTTTAGTAAATCAGAGACTGGGTTGACATAATTGATTCATCATTTGTGTAATTGTGTAATAAATGAAAGGTTGTATTAAATAAACGGTTGTATCTCATATATGTGTTCTTGTAATTAGACCCGTTACTAAAACGTGTATATGCACTGGTCAGTGATTATGTTGCATAACAATTGTAACTACAGACTAATTCCTGAAGTTAAATCTTCATTTGCAAAAGGTTTGGATCCAGATTAGATGCCGAACAACACAGCATCACACCTGTATCCAAACTGTTTGACCCTCTGATTGCATGTTTAGTTCATCTTGCACAACGCATCATTGAATACTATTGGGATCGTCCCGTGTCTGTCATGTGTCATCAACAATTTCTTGCAAATATGTTGCCTAATCACTTACTTGATTCTCAAAAACATTTAGAGTAATGATCTGTTAATAACTCCTTTTTAGCTAACCTGAGTAAAGCTCAGAGTGAGCTTTTGGGAGACTTGAATGTCCGTCGTGTGTCCTGCGTCGTCAACAATTTGCTTGTGAACATTCTAGTGGTCATAATTGTAGTCCAATCTTCATGAAACTTGGTCAGAATGAATGTCTTGATAAATGAATGTTTTTGCTTTGACAAAAACTGTACACTCAGGTCTATATCATATCAAAAGCAAACAGAACTGACCCTGCAGAATCAGATCTATACAGTGCTCCCTCCCTCCTCAATAACGATTCCCTCCTTACATCAACGCATGTTGATGACTTTCGAAAGTGGGTCAAGTTGGGTTAAAAACTAGGTCACTAGGTCAAATAGTAGGAAAACCTTGTGAACCCTCTAGAGGTCATATTTTTAGCCCAATTTTCATGAAACTTGGTCAGAATGATTGTCTTAATGAAATGTTGGAGTGGGTCACGTGGGGTAAAAAAGTAGCTCACTAGGTCAAACAGAAAAACCTTGTGAACACTAATGGTCACAATTTTAGTCCAGTCTTCATGCAACTTGGTCTGAATGAATGTCTCGATGAAATCGCAGACGAGTCTGAAAGTGGGTCAAGTGGGAATAAAAACTAGGTCACTAGGTCAAACAGAAAAACCGTTTGAACACTCTAGTGGTAACATTTTTTGTCCAATCTAATGATTGTTTTAATAAAATCTCAAATGAGTTTGAAAGTGGGTTATGTGGGGTTAAAAACTAGGTCACTTGGTCAAGTAGTAGGAAAACCTAGTGAATACCCTAGAGGTCCAATCTTCATGAAACTTGGTCAGAATGAATGTCTCGATAAAATCTCACCGAGTTTGAAAGTGGGTTATGCGGGTTTAAAAACTAGGTCAAGAAGTAGGAAAACCTTGTGAATACTCTAGAGCTCACATTTATAGACAGATCTTTATGACAATTGGTCAGAATGATTGTCCTAATAAAATCTTGGACAAGTTTGCAAAGTGGGTTATGTGAGGTCAAAAAGTAGGTCACTGGGCCATATCTTAGAAAAATCTAGTTTACTCTCCAGTGGCCACATTTTAACCCAGTCCTCCTCAAACTTGCTCAAAGTGTTTGTCTTGGTGATATCAAGGTTGAGTGTGATCATGGGTTAGGTGGGAATAAAAAGTAGGTCACTAGGTCAAATATTTGAAGAATTACTCTACAGGGCACATTTTTAGCCCAATCTTCATTGGTCAGAATCATTGTCTTGATAAAATCAATATACTAAATCTTTGAAAATCTTGTTCTGCAGAACCACTGCCCATGATCCACTATCAACATTGTTCAAATATTTTCCCTAAGGTCAATATTTGCCCTACTCATGGGCTACCCTGTAAAAATCTTAAATATATGGTAATCAGGTGCGCGATTAAGGGCAATCTTGGCCCTCTTGTTCATATTTGTAGAGTCCTATCGTAGTTATAAATGATTTGACCAATTGCATAAGTATATTTCCTGAACTAAAATAGATTTCAATGAAATTCTTTAACCATTATCTATTGATAAACTGCTGAATGGAATTTGATCAAACTTCATTGCAGTGATCCTGAAATGGACTTGTATCAAATCATTTGAGAGCCTTTTTTCTGCATGACTTTTACACTGCATTAAGCAGCCATCTGCTTGCATAGACCTAACTTGTAACTTTCTTTATAAAAATTCTGGTTAAGAGAGGTTTTACTGTATGGAGATATATAATCAAGCTCATAGTTTGATAACTGATTTTCTAATTGGTGTGGACCAAACCTTTAATATGCACAGACAAGTTGGAAATGCGCATCTCTAAGGTATTTGGACCCAGCTGAGATTTTCAGGAATTCATTGCCTCAGTAGGATGGAAATTCCATACTGTGACAAAATATGATTATACCCCACACAACGAAGTTTGAGGGTATACTGGAATCATGTTGTCCGTCCGTAAGACCGTCCGGCTTTCTGTCTGTCCGTCCATCTCTTCGTCCGTGGACACAATTTTGTCCAGCCTTCTTCTACAGTTTTTGCCTCAATTTTGTCGAAAAGTATATGTATAGTTTTATGATCATATAAATCTGTGCACCGTATATTCTTCATTTTTTGTTTATTGCTGAACATCTTGTCATTTTTGTTACAAAATTCGGCTTGGGCATGTATTGTTAAATCTCTTCATGTTTCTTTATGTACTTAATGTTCAGATTCATGTTAGGTGCTGTGACAAGCAGCCAGGTGGGCGTATTCCTTAGACTGACTAACAGTTCTAATTGTAGAACTGGAAAACATGATTTATTTTTTATTTACTGATGAAAAAGTTTAACCATAAACTCATACATACGCCTTTTAAACAGAGTACACGCAGATCAAATGGATGCTATAGGAACTGTGTGATCAGGGTCTGCTCTGTTTGCTTATGAACTTATCACGAACCTATCTCTGTAGTTCTACCTGGACCACAATTTCGTGAGCACATATGCCATTATGAAAAGTCTGCTAATTAATAGTCATTTTTTCTTTGTTTCTTACCTGAATATTTGTGAAGGAAAGGGTTAAAGACAACAATTAGCCCTGGGTGGTAAATATAGGCTTAATGATATAGAAGACCCAAACACTTCACAGTTTGTATTTTGATAAGCGAGTCCTACATATATTAGATTACATGTTAAACACAACTCACTCTCAGTTCCTACAAAAGTATCTGATATGAATCTACTCCGTTTGCAAATGTCCAAAAAGTCGTCTATGGTGTAAATGATTAATACAATACTAGCTACAAGTTAGGAAGATTTCATGTATTTATAGAAACATGTTTGCATGATATGATGAAATTAAAGGTTTTACCATTTGATTGTTGCAATTTGTGCCAACCGTGCATGCCATTTTTCTTTGATAAGGATTTGTACGATTTGGCATACTCGCTTTTACATTGCTACTTTTGCTTTCGAGGGATCAACCTCTTTCAGAATATTTGTAAAGTTTGGCATACCAAATTATCAGGTGCCGATCCAGTATTTCAGAATAGGGACAGGCGTATATTTTTAAAAGTTTGGTGAATTAAATAGTGTCTTTGTATTGAATATTAAGAAAAAGCGTAAATGACTGTTAGATAGCTTAAGTTGTCCCTGTATCATGTCAGCATTATTTGCATAGTCACGAGAGTGTGGGGGATATTGTTTTTGCTCAGTCTTTTGGTTGATTGATTCTGTCTGTTGGTTTGTTACCAATTTGAACGTTGGAAATAGTTTGTCACCATTGCACACACACATACTTGATGTATGTGCAATTTATGGACACAAACATTTTTAGGGGTGACTTAATCTAATAATAAGGTCAAGGTCATACATCAAGGTCAAACACAGCTTGTTCTCGTTGCACGTGCATTAATTTACCTTTCCTACTTACTGTAAGTATTCAGATAAACTTAGCAAATAGTGAATACCCATATCAAGATATGTTTGAAAAGGACCAACACGTTTTTCATCTGTGCCAATCTAATTTAAAAGTACAAAAATGGTGTCGTATTGAACTGTTCATCTTTACAAACTTGTGGAGATGGGAGACTGAGTGTCTGAATACTTGGGGTAATTAGATTACACTTGTTAATATGACAATTACTGTGAAAGTGAAGCTATCATGTAGTGTTTCTTTGATATGTTTATTATGATTATTATAGGGTTAACCCTACTGTAATTTGAAATTGGCGACGGTATATGAGGTTTTTAACGGTCGCAAATTATTTTAATGGCGACGCCGAAGGCAATCTTAACACGAAAAACGACAAATTGTTGATCCGATTTTAACTCAAGTAATATCCTTTGCGCGCGGATGATTAAATGAGTGATCAGGCAAGAAATAGTGCATCAGTTTCTCTCAGATTTCTTAAAGTAACTGTGTTTTCACCCTGGTTAATATATATATATATACATTTCATTAGTCATGAATAATTGTGCGTTAGCTATTCAACATGCTCAATACATACATTCAATACACATTTTGGTAAAGTAACGTCATCTTAGTATTTGGCGCCATACGGGAAAACGTCGCCTGTAACAATGACGTCACGTTATAACGTTATGTTTGAACGATATAATAAATAAGGCCTAATCTGGATCCCAACGCTTAGAGTATCTCAATAATTCTCCACATGACAAATGTGCATATAAGAGACCGTTCAAGTCGTGACAAAGTAAACAATGGAAAATAACTTGTAATAACGGGCAAACTGGAATAGATCTAGATTAGCATGTCGAAGTATGCATACGGATTTATCATTGCTTATACACAAGCGCATTGATATATTTACATGCACATGGTGTTATTCGGCCGTTTTCGATTGGTTGAATTTGCGACATATAAAACACTTTTTATATGCCGCAAATTTGGTCACATGAGCCAATCAGATTTCAGGAAATCGACAGATTGCGTTAGAATGTATATTTATCTATCATATAGCTTATTCAGTGAAGAACGTTATTAGTTCAGCTATTGTTATTCCATATATATAGTTTGTATTTTTGGTAAAACCCATCTAAACCAGGCGTTCCATTTAGTATAAATATCAGTATTGGAGACATGGCAGCTTATTGCAGGGTGAAAGTCATAGGGAAAGCTACTCTCTAAGTGTTTTCTGTATGACTCTCGCCCTGCATTAAACAGCCACCTGTCTACAGGTATCAAAAATCTTCTCTACCAGAATTCCGGTTTAGAGGGGTTATATGCAAAATTACCCGATATTACTTTTCCAATTAAAACAACTACCTGCCATAAAGTGTGACTGTGTCAAGGCGAGCTGTTGGGATCGTCCTGTGTCATCTTTCATAGATAATTTCTTCAATGAATTTATAAATTTCACAGAAATTATCAGATTGTTGTTAAAAATCGTTCTTGTCCGGTGCATAAGGAACTATAATAGAATTTTCTTTGAACAACATGTCTAACCGATATATTGATTTCCAACAACTTTCACATGAATGATCTGCAGGTGACCCATAATCGGATTTTATAAAGTGTTTACAGTCAGCTACATAATTAGACAATGGAAGCTCCACAACAATTTTTACTGAAATAATATCATTTAATGAGTGGGATTTGCCGAAACTTCTCAGGAATGATACTTGTAGCTTCATCTGCCAAAGTGATATTAATGGTATTGAATGGCGTTGATTAATGTCCATCGCCTTAAATGAAATAGTTTGTAAACAGATGACACACTCTCTGCAAGTAGTTGATTAAAACAGTTAACAATTGCTTAGTGTGCAAACAGTTGACATATACTTCGTGTGCAGACAGTTGACATATGCTTAGTATGCAAACAGTTGACAAGTATTAAGTATGCAAACAGTTGTAATATGCGTCGTGTGCGGACGGTTGAGAGATACTTAGTATGCAAATGATTGACATATATTTAGTATGCAAGCACTTGTCACGGGCCAGGGTCATTAAATTTCATAATATAACATGTCATGGACATTTGAAATTATGTCGGGGAATGGGTCTGTCTTAAAAGCTGAAGTGATTTGCCGAATACATAGATAAAGAAGGAAAACGCTGAAGAGAAAGAAATAGAAAAAAAATCAGAAAACGCCGAAGACAAAGAAATAGAAGGATCACTAATCCATGAAATTGCGTGGGGGATTATAATGTCAACACCTGAGCTTACGGCAGGATAGTTATCAGATATATAAAAGAAGTTTGGAATATCAGGAAAATTTGTTTCATTTGCCTATATGAGCTTACTGAATTACTTTGACATTCATCAAGTTACCACCTGCCTTCCCGATCCATAATTAGACATGTTTTGATTGTCGCTTAAGACAACTTCAACTGTAACTTTAAATGTTGCCAGGGCATGAGCTAGACAGTCCTGTTTGTAATCTCTTTACTCTTGAACTGATTACATTTTACGATTCACAAACCAGACAGTTTCTTTATAATTCAGCCGGACCAGAATGTCCGTCTTTTGGATGTTGTCTACCAAGTCTTGTAGCTCGCTTGTGTTTCGTCAGGATCCAAACTGTTTGTTAAAAGTCCACAAAAGTCTGGGTCAGTTTGACATTGCTTATCCATACTTATCCATACTGGTTTCGAGACACCAATCTACCCAACTCTCACCTTTCTCACCTCTGTTTGATAATTATCATTGATAACAGATTTGCAGATTTTATTTTAGCCTACTGGTTGGTGTCTCTACGTTTAATACAACACTACGTACCAGGCTGTAGACGAATTTATGATAACATTTGCAAATAGAATGTAGATAATCATCATGATAATGTATGGTACATCTGCCCATTACAGTCCAATGTGTTAAATTATATGACCATAGTTTCGAAAATAGATAAATAACATCAACTTAGTGTTGTTTCATAGAGACGAATATTACGCATAAAAAGCACTTTGTCCAGCTTTCTTGAGTAATCATATTGATGATTAAAACTGGAATAAAAGCAAGACTGCTTTAGGTTCAAGGGCATGGGCTAATATTAGATATTGCACTGTCGTTATCACAAGTGTTCGGTGCGTGCTCACCCACACCCCACCCACCCAATCCCCGCTACCCCATTCCCTCTACAAACCAAACAAAATAAATAAATAAAATACACTAAAACACACTTACATATAGTCAACTCATCATAACTTAGCGTAACAATCAGTTTTTGACAAACACCCTTCGGTGTCAAAGTATATCAAAGATATATGATATATTTTGACACCGATGGGTGTTTGTCAGAAACTGATTGTTTGATGATTTGACAATATGTATGCGTGTTTTAGTGTCGTTTATTCATTTTTGGGTTGTAGAGGGGGATTTAGGGTACGGTGGGGGCATGGGGTTAGCACGCGCTGAACGCATGTGATACTTAACTGTTGGCATATTTTACGAACATATGAAGGACACGTGAGTTTGATAACCGAGTTGCTGATGACATACGTGCAATTTAACAGTTGTAGGTTGATATGCTATCTCTTGACATCATGTGCTTAACGAAATAGGTGACCATGGCCTGAGCATGTGTCACCGTGTGATTCTATCGGTGTTGTAGATAAAAAAGTTGATTTAATTAAAACATAGCATAAAGGTAATTTGTCTTTATGGTTGAGATTTCTGTGGTTTTGCAGGGATAAAATCCTATATCTATAAGGAATTGATATGCTGTTCATTTTGGTTTCCATGTATTTAAAATCGCTATTAGAATTTGAAATATAATCAAGCTGAGGACAGTTTTGTACTTATCATCAGTCCAGAGATACACCAGTTTCAATATTACCATATACAAGTACATTGAAATGGTCCAAAAGCTAACAGTCTCGCTAAGGTAACTAAAGTAACTCAGCATCTCGTACACTTAGAGTAAATTATCGTCTCACGCAGAGTAACTAAGTGTATCATACAGTTAGAGTAATTCAGTGTATCATATAGTTAGAGTAACACAGTGTATTATATAGTTAGAGTAACTCAGTGTATTATATAGTTAGAGTTACTCAGTGTATCATACAGTCAGAGCAACTCAAAATCATATAAAGTTAGAGTAACTCAGCATCTCATACGTTTAGAGTAAATCAGTGTATCACAGTTAAAGTAACTCAGCATTTAATACATTTAGAGTTAAATCAGTATATCACACAGAGTAACTTAGCGTGTCAAACAGTTAGAGTTATTCAATGTATAATACAGAGTAACTCGGTGTATCATACAGTTAGAGTAACTCATCAGCATATAAATTTAGAGTAACTCAGCATGTCATACATTTAGAATAACGTCTCACACAATAAGAATAACTCTAGTTAGAGTAACTCAGTGTCTCATACATTTAGAGTAAATCAGCGTCTCATACAGTGTCTCATACAGTTAGAATAACTCATTGTCCCATATGGTTAGATTAACCAGTGTCTCATAAAGTTAGAGTAATTCAGCGTCTCATATATTTAGAGTAACTCAGTGTCTTATACGGTTAGAGTAAGTCAGTGTCTCATACAGTTAGAGTAACTCAGTGTCTTATACGGATAGAGTAACTCGGTGTCTCATAGTTAGAGTAACTCAGTGTCTTATACAATTAAAGTAACTCAGTGTCTCCTATGGTTAAAATAAGTCAGTGTCTCATACAGTTAGAGTACCAACGTGTCTTATATGGTTAGAGTAACTCAGTTTCTCATACAGTTAGAGTAATTCAGTGCCTTATATGGCTAGAGTAACTCAATGTCTCATACGGTTAGAGTAATTCAGTGTCACAAACAGTTAGAGCAATTCAGTGATTATACGGTTAGAGTTACTCAGTGTCTCATACAGTTAGAGTAACCCAGTGTTTCACACAAATAGAGTAATTTAGTATCTTATACAGTAAGAGTAATGCATTGTCTCATACAGTTAGAGTAACTCAGTGCTTATACATTTAGAGTAATTCAGTGTCTCATACAGTTAGGATAACCAAGTGTCTTATATGGTTAGAGTAACTCAGTGTCTTATACAGTTGGAGTAACTCACTATCTCATATAGTTAGAATAACTCAGTGTCTCATATGGTTAAAGTAATTCAGTGTCTTATACAGTTAGCATAACCCAGTTTCTGATAGAGTAATTCAGTGACTTATACGGTTAGGGTAAATCAGTGTCATATACAGTTAGAGTAACTCAGTGTCTAATACCGTTGTAACTCAGTGGCTCATACGGTTAGAGTACATTTGTAACTGTGTTTCATATGATTAGAGTAACTCAATATTTCATACGGTTAGAGGAACACCGTGTAACCATTGCCTCATACAATTAGAGTGACTTGGCATCCCGTACCGTTAGAGTAACTCAGCAGCTCAGACAGGTGGAGTAACTCAGTGTCTCATAAAGTTTTAGTAACTCAGTGTCTCATACAGTTAGAGTAATCCAGTGTATCATACAGTTAGAGTAACCATTGTCTCATACGGTTAGAGTAACCATTGCCTCATACAATTAGAGTGACTTGGCATCCCGTACCGTTAGAGTAACTCAGCAGCTCAAACAGTTGGAGTAACTCAGTGTCTCATATAGTTTTAGTAACTCAGTGTCTCATACAGTTAGAGTAATTCAGTGTCTCATACAGTAAAAGTAACTCAGTGTCTCATATGTTTAGAGTAATTCAGTGTCTCATACAGTTAGCATAACCCAGTTCCTCATAGAGTAATTCAGTGACTTATACGGTTAGGGTAACTCAGTGTCATATACGGTTAGAGTAACTCAGTGTCTAATACCGTTGTAACTCAGTGGCTCATACGGTTAGAGTACATTTGTAACCGTGTCTCATATGGTTAGAGTAACTCAATATTTCATACGGTTAGAGGAACACCGTGTCTCGTACGGTTGGAGTAACTCAGTGTCTCATATAGTTTTAGTAACTCAGTGTCTCATACAGTTAGAGTAATTCAGTGTCTCATACAGTTAGAGTAACCATTGTCTCATATGGTTAGAGTAGCCATTGCCTCATACAACTAGAGTCACTTGGCATCCCGTACCGTTAGACTAACTCAGCAGCTCATACAGTTGGAGTAACTCAGTGACTCATATAGTTTTAACTCAGTGTCTCATACAGTTAAAGTAATTCAGTGTCTCATACAGTTAGAGTAACTCGGTGTCTCATATGGTTAGAGTAACTCAATGTCTCATACGGTTAGAGTAACCATTGTCTCATACAATTAGTGTCACTTCGCATCCCATGCCGTTAGAGTAACTCAGCAGCTCATACAGTTAGAGTAACTTTGTGTCTCATACGCCGAGAGTAACAGTTCATACAGTTAGAGTAAATCAGCATATCATACGGTTACATTAACTCGGCATATCATACGGTAAGAGTACATGTAACTCAGCATATCTTATAGTTACAGTTACTCAGTGTCTCAAATGATTGGAGTTACTCGGCATCTAATACGGTTAGAGTAACTTATGGTTCAAACTGTTTAGCGTTTCTCAAAAGAATTGGTCAGGCATTAATTTTGGATTTTTGTCACGCTACATGTAGCCGCCGTGTGTTATCAACCTTTGCGAACAATCTGGGTCCAGATAAGACGTCCAGATGACCCGCCGTCTACTTTGTATGTACAGTAACATCCCTCAAAGATACATACCACTTTATGAATATACATGTGCTTAAAATGTGGCGGTTGGTTTATAATAGAAAGAACTGAACCCTTTACTTTATAAATACGCCTTTCTATGCATTTGCAAACAGAGTAGATCCAGATCAGACAGTCCCTATAGGAGCCATCTGACCAGGGTCTGCTTTGTTTGCTTATGATATAAATGTAGGTATGATTGTATAGTGTCTGCCATGGCCAAATCGTCATGTGTCCATGTACTATTAAAGCACATTAATCAAATTATTATCCATGACGTCATTATATATCACATTATTATTTATGGAGGGAAGGGTAATGTAGAAATTCAGGATTTAAATACTTTCACAAACTGTTTAGTGTTTATAAATGTCTTTTAATCCTTTCACTCATATAAACGACCTTTTCACGCACCTGCAATGTAGACCCAGGGTCTATCAGGGTCTGCTCTGTATGCTTATGAAATGATGCTATATTTGACAACAGTCTCTACCAGTACCAAAGATATACTATTTACATATACGATCATAAAAAAACTCAGCTAATATTTATTCATGGTGTCATTATATTATTTGTTTGACCTGGATCAACACTATTTGCAAAATGCGCAGTAGACAAATTTATATTTAGAACTAAAGAGTAAAGAGTTAAGGTAGTACCAATTCTTTTAAGGCCTTTGCAAACAAAGTAGACCCTGTCAGATGGCTGCTGTAGGCTCACTAAGCTAATGCAATTATATAGATCTTATTCCAGAGTTTGCGGCATGGTGAAAACTTCTCTGGTTATGCTCTCCGTGTGAAACATCGGGAGAGTATATAGTCGTCGCTTCTTCATGCCGTCATTCCCCATTTCCTTCCATCCTTACTTATTTCCTTCCTTTCTTCCTTCCTTCCTTTCAGAAAGAGATACATAGACAGGGGAGGGAAGGGAGAGGGAGGGTGAGTGATAGACAGAGACATAGACAGGAAGCGAAAGAGAGAGACAAAGAGACAGAAACACATTTATCGCATAATCTGCCTTGTTGGAGTGTCGTAACAGTTTGCCGTCAATCGCGAAAATGCACTAGAGCATTTTAAATGCAAATTAGCAATCGTTAGCCAATCGTAGAGTTCATCTTTAAGCGTTAACCAATCGTAGCGCTCCATGTGCGTCGTCCGTTATAATACTTCGCTATTTGTAAGCAATGACACAAACAGTCATCAGCTATAGCCTGTTTCATTTTCTATGTAATTTTATAAGGTTTAATAATTTTTATGATAAAAAGATTCTTACATAAGTGTTCATTACAAAATGGTTTCATAAAAACGCGTTTACTATATAATGAATATGACACTCGCTAAAGCTCGTATTATTACAGTAAGCTCGTTTCATAAAAAACAATGTGTAATGAACACTCATGTAAGATCTTCTATATCGAGGATAGAGACAGAATCAGAGACAGAGATACAGGTTCAAAAAGACAGACAAACAGATATACAGATATATAGACAGGCAGACAGATTGACAGACAGACAAGTCACATATATATATAGACATACAGATAGACAGTCAGACAGACGGACGGACGTAGATATAGTAACGAATCGAATGTAAAGGTTTTTTCGTTTGATCTTGACAGCACTTTGTGCCTAAGTCTGTTCTCCGAAAACTTATGATAATACATGTATATCTATTTCACCCAACTTGTGTCAAATTAGCAAGGGAGATTATGCAGCGAAACATTTGACGAAATTATGTCAGAGTTACCGAACATGAAAATAAAAATCAATAATACAGTAGGAATGTTCTATGACGGTCGACTGATGAAAAACTGTTCAATGACCAGGCGTGTTTTTAATGCACGGAGAGACTTAATAGAGAATACATTTATTACAGAGGAGTCCTGTCGTCAGACATTCGGCTACAACATACATAAAAGACGAAAAATTGACTTTTTGGGAGCTATCGATTTAGGAAGGTTCTACTGTATATTCATTCGATAGCGTGGGAAAATCTGAACGAGGTCAATCAAGCGGGGGGATACAGTCAGCCAATGTCCGCATTTGTATTTATATAGTTTCATTCTGTTGCTCTTACAATAAAGACAAATCTATAGAGATTACACGTATTAAAATGTCCATCGGTACATGTATATCGCTTCATAATTACTAAAATGTAAAAGATAAACTGAACTGTGACCCCCATACTTACTTGTTTATACTATATAAGACGTGGGGCCCA
This sequence comes from Azorinus chamasolen, assembly GCA_963576725.1. Lineage (NCBI taxonomy): Eukaryota > Metazoa > Mollusca > Bivalvia > Cardiida > Solecurtidae > Azorinus > Azorinus chamasolen. The sequence continues at coordinate 32,338 of CAUYWK010000004.1, read as the reverse complement.
AAGCGGGATACTTTGCTGATTTGTTGAGATCACGTGACTCTTTCGAAGGAACACACTTAATGCAAACAGTAGATATCCAGATCAAATTATTATCCTTAAAGGGAATAGTTGTACCAGGGTCTTTATTATTTGTTGCTATGCCAGTCTTGATAAATTATCAAAATGATAATAATAATAATAATAATAATCTTTATTTCCTCCAGATCAGGAGAGCATAGAAATATTTCACATACAAACACAGTAAACAAGTACAATCACAAATGTTATTTACAGTACAATGAACACTGAACAAAACATGAATGCGACGATTTACAATGATAATGATGAAAGCGATGACGACTATGAGTGCTGATGACGATGTGCTATGACTACAGTATAGACGCCATGTGCCATTACTCTGTCGAAACGAAACACAGAGTGACGGCAAACGTCCTTAACCCTTTCCTTACTGAAAATTATTTCAGCATGATTTGATCCGACAACCACTCCGTTTTGTCCAGGACAAACGACTAAGCTGACTGATCAAAGCTATGCAATCACATAAACATGCATTGTGCCCTGATCGGACGACTCCTGTTGGAAACGTCTGACCTGAGTTTATTCTGTTAAACAGACATGAACGTATCGTTATGTAAAGGAAAGAGTTAAAACCAACACAAGCTTGACTATAAAGTTAACGCATACAATACTTCCCATTGACAGGAACTACCATACCACGACTACTGTGGATTAGAATAAACATTATATTACCGATTCCGAAGTTTAAACTGAGATATACAACATATACTGACATGTTAATACATTGATTATTTCAGTTAGAACAAATGTTCAGCTTATCTCAAGCAACAAAAAGTGCCCTATTTCCTGTAGCCAAAATGTTGTATATTACAACAAAATGCTCCAACAACTCGTAGACAGGTTGTGTCTAGATCAGAATACAAGAAATGACGTAGTCCAGACAAAAGATGGACCAGTTGCATACGTGGGGTACACGAGATAAGTTTGTGAAATACATCGTTGCCAAAGATACAGTGGATATTACTCCACAATCTGGATCTTGCACAAGCAGTATGCTCACAGAACAGCGCCATGTGAATTGCGAGTTCATCTGTTAATTTGTTGCATCGTTTACAGCGAGAAACAAATGGCCTAGCGAAAAGTAAATGGGTAAATCTCACAGCAGCCTGTGAAAATTCTAGAAAATTACGATCCGATTTACTTAACAACCAGAATTGAATAGGTCTGATCTCCTTACAAGACTGAATAAATAGATACTCCTTGAGTATGTCATCAGATAAAATGCGAGACTGTGCTAAGGACAGTTGCATTATTTTAATGTTATTGTTGACTGTTGTCTTCCAAATGGACTTTGAAGGGAAAATTCCAGTCCTATAGTACTTATCAAGGACTTTAAGCAGTCCATATTTGCCACATATTCGATGTATGTCAGGTATGAAACCTGTAATTTTACTGCAAAAATTAAAGTAATAGCAGAGTCTGTGACCGAATAGCTTCTTAACAATATAATCACTGTCCATTCTGCATAACTGTCCGAAAAATATCAATTTCCTTTTATCGATTTCGGCCTCAATTGATAGCATGCCTAGAGAGGTTAACACAATATCTGTCCTACTAAATTTTGGCAAGCACTGGATCCACTTTACACAGAAACGGTGAGCAATTTCAAGTGTCAAAATATTATCTTTGCTTAAATCTGACCACAGTTCACAGCCATACAAGGCTTTTGGAAGGACGACGGTCTGATACAGATGTTTTGCTGAAAAAGGGTGGATACCATTTTCATATACACCACAGTTAACAATGCTTAAAAACGTTTTTCTAAGTTTACTCGCACTTTCTCTTACTAACTGTGATAGATCCCCATCAGTACTAAACAGAACACCCAGGTGAGTGTATGAAACGCATTCACCAACATTGTCATTTCCTAATAACCAAGGCCGGTCATTAATAGATTTGTCCGGAGTTTTCTCATTTGTAACTAATACCGCTGATTTCAAAGCATTATATTTATACCGGTATGTACAACCATATTCGTAACATGTATCCATTAGTTTCTGTAACCCAGCTTTTGATAAAGATAATAAAACCATGTCGTCCGCTGAAGTCGGGCAGCTGCAGTTAAGGTCATATACAGATAAACCGTTAGAACTGCGTACCAATTTATTCATTAAATCATTTATAAAAATAAGATATAACTGTGGACTGATTACCCCACCCTGTCTGGTACCCTGTAGAATTGGGAACCAGTTGGAAGTATAACCATTACTTCTTACTCTACTCTGCATATTCTGGTATAAGTCATATATTGCCATAAACAGCGGTAACTCAATATTTGTGTTATATAACTTTACCATTAGAGCGTCATGCCAAACTGTATCAAATGCTTGACGAACATCTAAAAAGCACGCATACAGTTTGCTTCCATTCTCATTCACAAAGTTATTACATTCTCTAAAAAGAAAAGACGTCATTAGACACCCCATTCCCTCCCTAAATCCACCTTGAAGATCGTTTACTGTATAACTACATTCCTTCATGCGAGACAGCAAAATAGACTCGTATAACTTCAAAACAACAGATGAAAGTGTGATTGCCCTGTAATTATTGGGATCGTCGTAAGATTTATTCCCGCCTTTATGTAGCACGATAATATCACCTTTCTTCATATCTGTCGGGCAGTAAGAAAACTTTAACATAGCAGTAAACAGTTTAGCGCAAAGACGGTACATAATATTTCCCCCAAACTTGAAATTTTCGTAAAAGCACCCGTCCGGCCCACTTGCTTTGTTACTCTTAGCCTTATCGCATACCATTTTAACTTCGTCAATCGAAATAGATACATCGCTATCAACAGAATTAACGTTAGAAATAAATTCCTTGATCCTATCCAGTTCTCTGCTAACTTGCATCTTGTAAGACTCGTTAAAAACATCACTTTCAGAAGGCGTGTACAGTTGCTTAAAATATCGCGCCCAGTTATCATTTATCAAACAGGGTTCCCTGTACGTGACGTCGTTAAAAATTAATTCATTCCCTACAGCAGACCGAGATCTAGTGCGACGCCGCTTTATATATTTCCAGAAAAGTTTCGAGTCTACTTCGGCGCACCTGTCTATTTCTTCATGGAATTTAGAAATATATTGCAATACCTTCCTACGGTGAATTTTCCTTAGTTCGCGTTTGGCATCCTTGTACTCTACATAAGTTAAATGCTTATTACCACGTGGTTTACCACTGAGAATCCACTGTCGCCGCTTTACCTTTGACAGCTTAGAAGCAGCCTTTAGCTCATCGTCCCAGTACGGCTTTAAAAAATGTTTGAACTTTGACTTTGGGAAGCATGCTTCATTAGCATCATTAACAAGAGAAACAACAGAGCGGTACAAGTCATCAATTTGAGGTTTACACAGTATGTCTTTATCCAACTCAGCAGTGCACTGTCTATTTGTAAGCAGGTATGACTGATAATTATCAATGTGCTGTCGAGTAACCTTTGACCAATTTATCCGTGAACAGTCATTATTTACAGGAGACTCGAAGTTAAGTATGGGCACACTAACGGTGCATGTTACCGGACGGTGACTGGACACATTCAAAGCATTATCATTCGGTATCCTGCAATTCAGAAACATATCGATTTTCTCACTCGGTACTAGCACGTGATCAATTGTCGACCCCACGTTGCCATTATAATTAAAATTAGTGCTTACATTCCCTAAAACAGTGACATTTAGAGACACAAAATTATTCCTTTCTAACATTTCAGAAAAATACGAACTCCGTTTGGTGTTACTGTTGACATTTGCATTCATGTCTCCCATAACAAGAACAAAACCTTTCTGGCTGTAACTAAATATTAAGTTTTCTACCGTATCTATATATCTCCTGAATACATCTATCCCATGATTTGTACATGGCATACAAACTTGAAATATATAGAAAATGTTTACAGGGTTAATTTGAAACTTAACGCCAATGACTCGATCGTCATCAAGTTCAAGTGGGGTGATCATATTATCTAGCGCACGTTTCCATAGTATGCACACCCCACCTTTACCAACTTTCCTCTTACTAGGTAACGATAAACTGTTATCCGAAACTGCATGACAGCGATACATGTTATCTATTGAATCCAAAAAGTGTAGATTATGTTCGTTCAACCAGTGTTCTGAGATACCACAAATATCAATGCTATAACTATTTAGAACGTCACACAGGTACGATGAACTGGACATAATGCCAGTAGCATTCCATGTCATAAGATTAATATTCATACAAATATAAATTTCGGTTTATACTGGAGAAATTTCCACCTATACATATATAACTGCAACTAATACACTCTGAATGGAACAAGTGATTGAAGCCACAACGAGGCTGTAACTGCGTAACGTCCGAATGTACCATCAAACGGAAGGCAGGAGACAAACATATGTCATAATAGCACAGTTTAGATCCTGATCGAGCAATGTTCAACGAGCCACTTGATCTGGATCTACACCGATCGCCTAGCATGTCAGTTGGAAATATATTATCCCGTGTTTCAAGTGGGTATAGATTAACTAGGGAAAATTCACCTCGTGCACGTTGAATGATGTCTGTTCTGATATCAAATTATGTAGACGCACGATTAACCCTTTCCCTGTTCTATACTTAGTCCAATTTTTGATACCTACTGACCATTCATGGATAAAACAGTTATAATGAAATATTGAAGCTGGAACTATTGTAGTCATTTTAGAAAGCAAAGAAACAGATCTATCAAATTCTATTAGCAAACAGAGCAGACCCTGATCAGACGGCTCCTAATCTGTTTGCAAATGCGTGAAAACACGTTTATATGAAGGTAAGAGTTAAGCAGTCACATGCCTGAAAGTGTCTAAATTATTCTCTACTGGAATTCCGGTTTAAAGGGGTTTTACTGTACTTTTATAATGGTAGGATGAACAAGGGGATAGTTGACCATGACAGTAGATCTAGATTAGTTGGCGAAATTAAACCAAGTTCATCCTGTTTTCAAAGGCGTATTTATAAAGTCAAGGGTTAAACACATTTTACACTCAAGTTTTCTTCGACTTCTTCAAAACATTCTACGATAAGAATGTAAAACAGCTTAGCTGATGACTACGCCAATATATCTCTGTCTGATCTGGATCCAATCTGTTTCCAAACGTCGTCGGCGTCATTCGCTCTCATAGGGTGTATAGTAAAACCTCACATATCCGAGCAGTTTAAAATATAAATATAATTATCGGTATTTAAGACAGCTGAAAGCTTAATGCTGGGTGGCAGTGTTGCAACTAGCTGTTCTGTGAAAAGCGTCTCTGAAATTTCCGGATGGGACCGGGATTTGAACCCCGGACCTCCGGGCTGATAGTCAAACACATTACCACTAGACCACCGCCACCTACATGCTGCTTTGTAAACTTTACTAAATGTAGGGTGGCATGTATGTAGGGTATTGCAATTAGATGTTCTTTTAACTAACTTTACTTTAAGTAATGCATGGTGGCAGTGTTGCAATTAGATGTTCTGCTAATTTTACCAAGCCTTCAGATTATCGAGGATTACTGTAGCTACAATTCTAACTCGCTCATCTTTCTATACTACAGCCTGTTTGTCTTCTGCGACCTTTAACCTTAGCCTGTATACAGTTGACATTGTCTTCTGTGACCTTTAACCTTATATAGTCTGTATACAGGTGACCGTGTATTCTGCGACCTTTAACCTTTTTTCTGATAGATATTCGTGTAAGATTCCATCCATTTTGAATTTTAATATATTTGAAACGTAAAAAGATGGCATATTGTAGAAATATGTAACATGCATTGTATAACCAAACAGGACATGCATTGATCAAACGGCTCCTAAAATCAAGTCCAATTCTGGAATGTTATAGCATGTAGTAGAGGCAGGTTGTAGCTTAACCCATTTACACGTTCAATTATTTTAGATCCAACATCAGTGAATAATTCTACCGAAAAGGAGCATTTACGAGAGAAAATGTAAAATTCGGAATTGTGTAGTTTTGAAATAAATGTGGTAAATCATAATGGTTAGTAGGTGGGAATGGCCAGACCGTGTTACAGAAATGTCCAAAGGATGTTTTCTGACTTACTGTTGCCATACATTAAGCAATCACCAGAATGAAAATAATCAGTATGTGGTCTCTTAATGCTTTCCTTATAAACAATTTAACAAATTTGCAAACAAGCCGAAGTTTTTACCATCATTACTGTTCACAAGGGATTTTACAGTGGCAGAAATGTACAACATCAGGTCTATAGTATATCATAAGCAAACGCGTCAGCTAATTATCAAACGACTCCTATATGAATACTCTGATCTGGGTCTACTATGTTTGGAAAAGTGTTTATATGAGGGAAAGGTTTAACACCGGTAACACGTCAGAATGGGAAAAACTGAAAAAAATACAATACTTTAACCCATTTCCCATAAACTATATTCAGACCCAACCAATTTGAATTAGTCTACAAAAAAGGAGCATTTACTAGAGAAAAGGAAAACTTTAGAATTGTGTAGTTTTTAAACCAATGTGATAAATAGAGCAATGATTTCTAAAAGTGACTTTTACAGGGATGCCAAAATGCACCACTAGGGGGGGGGGTGTTAGTCAACCTAAGTATTAATTTATAGACAGGTAGAGTAGACCAGAAATACAGAAAAAAGTGCGTACATTCCTACACCGTGTATTAACACTGGTAGCTTACCCGAATGACCATCATGGAACAATTAGAATAAGTTAACCAACCTAAATATTCAAACTAATAACTTATAGGCAAGTACAGTAGACCGGAGCCAATAACTTATAGACAAGTAGAGTAGATCGGAGCCAATAACTTATAGACAAGTAGAGTAGACCGAAGCCAATAACTTATAGACAAGTAGAGTAGACCGGAGAAGAAGTTATTGAAAATGTTATAATTACTCATCTTATCTGGACCTCAGTTCTGGCGTAGACCCAGATCAAACTGATCCTGTTTGCTACCGTGAGCTCTTAACACCGACTAAGATATAGGGAAAGAAAAAGGACACTACCAGTTACAACAAGTATGCCAACTGAATCATGTTTAGTTGCGGCATTGTACATAAATATCAAGGGAGAAAAATCTGATGCCATTCACTTGTTTGGTCCCTTGTTTAAAGTATCCAAAACTAAAGAAAATATTGTAACTTTAACTCAACCCTTATTCTAAAATTATATCCATAAATATTTACGACCATATGAAATACTATGTGTGAAAAGAAACGGTTCTGAAATAAAAAATGTGTCATTCTATTTAAGTTTTAAATTATATAGTAGTTTTAAATTATAGTAGCTAGCTTAACCTTATTAGACATAAATAGTAGCATAGAATCATCCTTATAAGGGTATTGATTTGGGTCTGTGCAGCAACGTTATAAATGTCGTACCGACGCTAATGTCGCACTTGACGTTATCTCGTATGTCGGAATGTTGATGCTAAATGTCTGAACCAACGCTAAATGTCGCAAACCCTTCTAAAGCTAAATGTCGCAACAAACTGTATTACCGCTAAATGTCGCAACAACAACGGTGAATGTCACACTCCTTTATCAGCACTATTTTGTAGTACGACTATCCTAGTTTAAGCTCATAGAGTACCCAAGGTTTACCAGGATGAGCATGTACATCCGTAAAGCTCCAGTCTTACTGCACCAGTTTGAGATGTCGTTGTATTCCGGTTAACTTTCTCGATGTGACAGCTTAATGCAGGTCAGATATTATGCTTAAAACTCTTATAGAAACTTTTTATCATTATTTGCCATTTGCATAAAGCTTTCACGTGTCCTTGGATAGATAGATAGATAGAACGATAGATAGAACGATAGATAGAACGATAGATAGAACGATAGATAAAACGATGAACGATAGATAGAACGATAGATAGAACGATAGATAAAACGATAGATAGATAGATAGATAGATAGATAGATAGATAGATAGATAGATAGATAGATAGATTAGATAGATAGATAGATAGATAGATAGATAGATAGATAGATAGATAGATAGATAGATAGATAGATAGATAGATAGATAGATAGATAGATAGATAGATAGATAGATAGATAGATAGATAGATAGATAGATTTGATGATAGAAAGTTACCTGACAGTTCATGATAGAAAGTTCATTGCGTGAACATACCTGGAAGTATGTGAAGTCATTTGGCGGGTCATTGTGTGAGGTTACCAGACATTTCATATGCGAATTCACCTGCTATTCCGCGGTGAGGAGTTACATGACATCTAATGGTGTGAACTTACCTGTCATCTGGACTATTTTCATTTGTTACATGTATACACATGTATGACGATTTTCGAATCGGCCCTCGATCTGGGACCGACCCACGATTTGAGTCTTACATATACACAAAGACAATCATAGCGACAAAGTATACAAATAACGTAAAATCTCAATTATTCGAACACTTAAATACCCCGGGAGTTCGAACACACAACTGCATATCATTAGCGATCTTGAAGACAGGCGGCAGCTTAATGCTGGGTAAAAGTTGCATTAAGCAGTCACCTGGCTTAAATGGTTTAAACTATTCTCTATTCACCGAACATGAATTGTTTCACAAGAACATACGTTAGTCCGTTTAAAAAAATCTCTATCTTTGGTATTATTCACTGAACTAAATTGGATGATATTTCCTCAGAGAGTGATACATGTATGCTGATTTCCAATGTTCATAACAGAAACTTAAGATCTGCTTCTCAGGTCCCGTTATATTCTCCAAGACCGAATGCAGAATGTTTCAGAAAAGCGTTTTCTTAATCTTGTTCTATAATTTGGAGCCCCCACCCCTTACGTTATAAACGCAAATTCTGCTGCTGCATTCAAAACATTCTACCTCAATCTACCTTAATTGGGGTCCTCAATGTGCTTCAAACCTGAAGTCTTGACTCTATATTTTGCTTATTGTATATGAGCTCAGCTGTATGATTTCCAACAAAGAGCATTGCAAACAGTGTAGATATTGACCGTCTATCGCCTTAAAATGTCCGATTTGTACTCGGGGTCTACACCGTCTGTAATTTATCAGTGTTTACCATGTTTTGTTTTCTTTGATCATAAACGACGGGACATACCTGTTAGTTGATGTGGGTCAGCATGGGTGTAACATCTTGTAGCTGGGTTCTATTGTCCATTGTAAATATGTTTTGAGGGCCGCATGGAAGATTGGTTAAATTAATTAAATTACCAAACGTCAATGTCTTTATTATTATTATTATTATTATTATTTCTCATTATCAATAATATATCCAAGCATTTATGTTGTTGAATGAATTACATTTATATCAATCTGTGGAGCAACTAACTTTGTAATTTTATGACTAATTGGTATCAAGTTGGAACGTAGAGTAACATTCGGCGCCTTATCAAAACAAAATTGTTTGGCACCATGAATGCATATACTTGTTTGAGGAGAAATGGACAAAATAGTAGCACATGACAATTTGTAGCAGACGACAATTAGTTATCGTGGAGAGAACTGATAATACATTTACTTTCTTACAGCTGGATTGCTAACTGTTTCTGTTATGTGCACAAGAAAATAGTCCCTCTTAACCCTATTCCTTCATATAAACGCATTTTCCACACATTTACAAAAACAGCAGACCAATGATCCAACGGCTCCTATGGGAGACGTCTGTTCTGTCCCATAGAGCTGGGTCTACCGCGTTTGTTTATGAAAATATAATGGATCTGACTTTATACAGTTTCAATCACTACCAGATAAATCCTGTGTACAATTGCCGTTATAACAAATCAGCTTATAATAGTCATTGTGTTAATACTTCGTTCAAGAAAGTTCAAAAGGGAAATGGTTCTTGGAATTCAACTGAATTGGATCTAAACTGTTTGTAAATGACTAGATAATTTTTCGACGGGGAAAGGGTGGTGTGTCAAGAAATAGTCCCGACCGCTTTACTGTCTGAGGAATAATAATTCGTCTAGTTCCTTTTCATGATGGAATACAATTTCCTCTACTTGAATGTTGCCTGCTGTTGTCGGGTTGCTATTTGTACCTGCTGTTTTATTATGTCACTCAATATTTACGACATTTTGGGAGTCATATTGATCAAGCTCCTGTCACATTTGTCACTCAATTATTTTAGCGAAAGAATCTAACAGACAGAAGGAATTCTCGTAGGTTTGGGAGAGTGGGTCACATATGAAATAATGTGTCAAACAATTCCATTGGGAAACGATCTATTACTCTCAACCTTCGACAACTTCACGATACGACATATAACTGTCAACCTTCGACAAGTCGTCGATACACATGTGTATAGAATGATATTAGCTCTGTCGTACGACTGCTGTACAACTGTACAGTCACGTGTTACACTCAACATGTACGTCAGGTCAATGATACATATTTGTATACAATGACAGCAGCGCTGTCGCACGACTGCTATACAACTGTACACATATTATTATGTTCAAACTGCGACAAGTTCACGAAAATCATGAATATACAATGAAAGCAGCTCTGGTGTACGACTGCTTAATGAATGTACGAACGACACAGGTGCACTACTTTCAGAATTTATTCAATGACACTTTAAACTGTTGGCCTCACTGTGTTTAAAAGAGTTCTGTGCGTAAATACCTGTTTAGGCAGGTTGCCTCTTAACACATTCCCTCATATAAACGCCTTTTCACGCATTTACAAACAAAGTAGACCTATGGGATCCATCTGATCCTAGTCTGCTCTGTTTGCTAATGGAATTTGATAGATCTGCTGCTCGACGTTTTTAAAAGGGTATACTGAGCTACCTTCAATATTCCATTATAACCAGTTTGCCCATGAATATTCAGTACTGAACTACCTTCCATATTCCATTATAACCAGTTTGCCCATGAATATTCAGTACTGAGCTACCTTCCATATTCCATTATAACTAGTTTGCCCATGAATATTCAGTACTAAGCTACCTTCCATATTCCATTATAACCAGTTTGCTCATGAATATTCAGTACTGAGCTACCTTCCATATTCCAGTATAACCAGTTTGCCCATGAATATTCAGTACTGAGCTGCTTTCCATATTCCAGTATCACTAGTTTGCCCATGAGTATTCAGTACTGAGCTACTTTCCATATTCCATTATAATTAGTCTGCCCATGAATATTCAGTAGGTATTGGAATTTAGAATAAACATAGAAAAGAGAAATGGTTGACTCATTCCCGCAGGTGCTATTTTAGACACAACCTAACCGTAGCCCTATTAAAAAGGAGCAATAACTACAGAAAAAGAATTTTAGAATTGCGTAAGTCTGAAAAAAATGTGATAAATAGAACATTTGCTCACATGGAGGAAATGCTCTATTAATCACAATGATTTCAGAAGCGTCAAAATACGCTAGTAGGAAGGAATGGGTGAATACAGAGTGAAATTCACGTAGAAAGCTCATAGAGGGCGCCACATGTCTTACAGACCGATAGTGGTATTTATCTAAGTAAGACATAAGTAAGCAGAGGTGTAGATAAGGTGAGTAATTAAAATAATTCGAGAATGGTACATTCGAGACGATTCTAAAGAGTGGTCACGGCAAAGTGTTTGGTGGAGAAATGACGATTTTAGAACCTGAGTTCGCACATGTAACTGTTAGAGTACTACGTTTTGAATACGCACGTTAAATAGAGTACTAAGTTTTGAGATCGCACGTGTAACTGTTAAAGTACTAAGTTTTGAATACGCACGTTAAATAGAGTACTAAGTTTTGAGATCGCACGTGTAACTGTTAAAGTACTATAAGTTTTGAATACGCATGTTAAATAGAGTACTAAGTTTTGAGATCGCACGTGTAACTGTTAAAGTACTAAGTTTTGAATACGCATGTTAAATAGAGTACTAAGTTTTGAGATCGCACGTGTAACTGTTAAAGTACTAAGTTTTGAATACGCATGTTAAATAGAGTACTAAGTTTTTAGATCGCACGTGTAACTGTTAAAGTACTAAGTTTTGAATACGCATGTTAAATAGAGTACTAAGTTTTGAGATCGCACGTGTAACTGTTAAAGTACTAAGTTTTTAGATGGCACGTGTAACTGTTAGAGTACTAAGTTTTTAGATGGCACGTGTAACTGTTAGAATACTAAGGTTTGATTACGCACGTGTAACTGTTGCTCTACTAAGTGTTGGCTCTAGAGAGTGTCTATTGTAGGGACGACAAGAACATCACTCTTCCGGTATCTCTACAGTTTTGTATGTCGAATAAAATATTGCTGTCCTACTAGGATGCCCTGTCTGTATGCGACAACTGTTCTACGAGCTTTCTGTCTTTATGAAATACCTGTTGTAGGAGCTTACTGTATGAGACAACTGTAACGTGTTGGTCCAGACAAATCAAAACATTGCGACGTATATAACTTCTTTATTTCTCCACTTCCAGACGCTTCTAAAGATTGCGTATTTTAACACATAGCGTTTGTTAGAGAATGATAATTTTAGTTTTGGAGTATGCACGTATATTTGTTGCCCTGTATGAGTACATCAATATTGACTCAATAGTGCTAAAAAATAAAGTTACACATCAACAGGGAAATTGTTGAATGTGAAACAAACTTTATAAAGTAAAACCTCTCTATAACTGTGACTAAAGTATGTTAATTAGTTGGTATTTAGGGTGGGTGGCTGCTTAAAGCAAGATGAAAGTTAAACAGAACGCTCCTATAGGAGCGTGCTGTTGTACTTTCACCTGGCTTTAAGCAACCACCTGCCTTTAACACAAATTACTTGATGTAATTTAGTGGTCGTTATAGGGAGGTTTTGCTGTAATCACATCATAGCAGACATTGTTAGGACAACCCATAGAATAGTCTGTTCTGTTTGCATAATTGCCGAATCCTGTCTTTATGAGAGAAAGTTAACCCGTTCCTACATATAAACGGCTTTTCGCGTCTTTGCAAACAGGGTAGACCAAGGTCACACAGGAGCCGCCTGATTCGTGTTTGCGCTGTTTGGTTATGAAATGATAATATTTCTGACCCCACGATTTCTACCAAAACCAAACATTTCGGTGTATTTATGCCGTTATATAAAACACAGCTAATAAGTATTAATGAGAGCGGTATTTTACATGAATATGCAATAGGGAGAGGGTTAAAGAACAACTTGAACATTTATTATCTAAAGGGTTATACACTGAAGAGAACATGTTGTCATAGTAACGTCAATATTCTCTTTTGTACAGATACAAAACAGCACTGTTTTACAAAGCGTATGGTGTAACATAAACAAACTATTTAAATGGCCATTTGAGACAAATAGTCCGTGCGTCAGAAATTGGTTTCCGATGGACGACGAATACCTTAGTAGGCTCTTTTTCAAGTTTGACACAAAGGATCTAAATGTCAAAGGGTCGAGTTCGATCAGTTAAATGTCAACCGGTCGAGATCGATCAGTGAAATGTCAAGGAGTCGAGTTCATTTTTTGTTGCAAAAATGATTTTTTAAAAGACAAACGTTTTAACACTTTACCCCATATAAGGCCTAATAACACCTACAAAAGATCAAGATCAGACGGCTCGTATATTAGAATAGACCCAGAACAGACGGCTTGTATATTAGAATAGATCCATAACAGACGGTTCGTATATTAGAATAGAACCAGACTAGACGACTCGTATATTTTCTGCCAAGATTACCCTCACGCATCCCCACCCGACTCGTTAATTGTCATGCTGTTACGGTCAGTACGTGGATTTTGTGTGGTACTAAAGATTAACCGGACGTGTTACATTATTTTTTAGACGAGTTCGAGTGCATTTTGTACTAATACTAATCTACATTAAACCATTCGCTACATGAATATTCATTGTTCAGAAACAATGACGTCAAGATTAATAATTAGTACTTGTTTTATAATGACACTTTTACGACAGACCTCCAGCAAAGCTATTGAAAAAGTCTCCTGATAACGGTTGTAAGCGGACACTTTTGTACTCACGTGATTGTTGTGGTTAAGGCCTATCTACCTAGGAACGAGCCCGTGCATTTGGAAGTATCGCCCAATGTCACGTGCTCCATGCTTTGTAGTAACAACGTAACACGATTGACGCTCCACTAATCCCGATCACGAGTGTAAACGGGTCTGCTAAGCATGTCGTCTGCAGCTTTCTTTAACGCCTCCACTTGTATAAATGCAGATTAAACAAGAACTATCTAACTGCTTAGAGCCAGCTCAGAAGCCGAATCGCTCAACATCTGATCTGGGTTAAGCAGGTGTAATGAACAGTTTTGAACACCAGCTATACTAGGACACATGTGAAACATGTATGTTGCAAACATGGGTCACGATTTATTCGTGCAGGGTACTGCTCGAGCCACTATGCGGCCGGTGGCTATTTAGAGATCAACTAGCTGCTTCTTTGTAATTTAAATTGGGTGAACCAAAGGGAAAATATTTTGTACTCATTTGCGAAATTTTCATTTTTATTCATTTTTAATCAAAATTAAAAGTCTACAACGTACTGTCGTACAAGTAAGATACATGTTCTCGTCTTACTACCAAAGTGTCTTCTTACAACCGTTATCAGGACAGTTTGTTCGCATGACCTCAGACAAGTGTCTTCGGTCATGCGAACAAACTGTCCTGATAACGGTTGTAAGAAGACACTTTGGCAGTAAGACTCGTACTGTATCTATTACTTGAATACTTGGATGTTTGGCTATAAGTAAGTAGACACGCTCCTGATGAGACAACTTCTATATGAGCTTTCTGGTCTGGGTCTGCTACGGTTGTATAGGTGAAGTTATGACGTACTTACTAAGCAAGGGGTTAATCCTTTCACCACTAATATCGAGTCTGCGTTTGTAAACAGTTTGGATCCAGATGAGACGCCGAATACATCAAATAATTCGAAAAAGAGATATGTCATCTTCTCACCATTATCTAAACTATATGATGCCGTGATTATTATGTTTGAAGGAATATTGAAGAAAAAGAAATTTGCAGCAGACGACGACAAACTGTACAGACGATATATTATGTGTCAACAATAGTGTTACAGCTGACAATGTCAAAAGAAGACGAATTCAAACTATAAATGGACATACTGTCAAACAATCAAGGGGTTTAAATCCACTTTTGTACGATCGCTAATAATCTGGGGTTTACAATGAGTGTGACACGGTCGCTATGATCCAACAGTTTCTAAAGAGTATTGCACGGTCGCTAACAATTCAGGTGTTTACAATGAGTGTTGCGCGGTTTATAATAAGCGGGTTAAATGAGTGTTGCACGGTCGCCAACAAAAATCAGGTGTTTACAATGACTTTTGCACGGTCTTTAACAATTAAATTACAATGGGTGTTGCACGACCGCTTACAATCCAGGAATTTAAAATGAGTATTGCACGAGATGTTATGTAGTGTGAGAACTTAGGTTCAAGCGGCGAATGGGGCGGGCGGACGGTCAGGTAGGCGAACGAGTGGGCCAGCGGGACAGTTGGCTAGCGGATAGGCGAACGTGTTGGCCAGCGGGACAAAAAAAGTACTTTTCCGAGCTTGGCGGAGAATGGCGAATAATTGCGATTGTTTGCTTTGACGTCAAACATATTCGGAGTACTGTGGACATTTGTTTATGTGGAGGGGCACATCTAACAAATCATTTTAAGGAATTAGTCATTACCATTAATAAGTTCAGTGTGGGGTAATCAAACACTAACATAATCAATTCTCAAGGAAATTTTATAAGAACTCTATAGAATTGTCTCCTTGAGACTGTTTGAAAGAATGGTTACAACACAGAGTTTGGTTGATAAATAAAGGAGCAGTTCCTTGAGGCACATTTTTCCGTGCTTCCTATTGTCAGAGATATCCCAAGAGAGGCACTCCTTGGTCGATTATACAGTGGAAGCAGTATCTGTTATGCGATATGCTTGTGAAATTAGTCCTAGCTGTAACCTGCGCTAATGGATTTGAATATGTCAATACTTCGTACTATAAAAAGAAGAATTTGTCAATAGAAATCATTGTGTGTATTATCAACAGGATTTGTAGCCGTCACTGTCTGTTTAATCCTTTACTCCATATTTACACATTTCAACACCCTTTAAAACAGGGTAGAGCCAGATCAGACGGGTGTACCCAGATCAGACGGGTGTACCCAGATCAGACGGGTTCACCCAGATCAGACGGGTAGACCCATCAGACGACTAATGTCGGGATGTCTGACGAGGGCCTGCTATGTTTGCTAATGATATAACAGATACGATTTTGCAGTTTTTGTCATGGACATGTGTTATAACAATTAATCTAATTACTATTCTTGATGTCATTATTCATTACATGTATAATCATGAAATAATGGTTAACCCCTTACATGTATCATGGTGCTGGCATGATGTCTGCTGGACCCTTTAACCCATAAATACGTCATAGATTACGTCATACATTTACTCCATGAATACGCCTTCTACGCATTTGCAAACAGAGCAGTCCCAAATCCTGCTTGTATCATGCTTACATCGTGCTCGTACCACGTTTGCATCATGCTTGTATCGTGTTTTTACCACATGCTCGCATCATCCTTGTACCGTGTTTACGTCATGCTCGCGCCATGTTTGCATCATGCTTGTATCATTCTTACATCATGCCCGCGCCATGTTTGCACTATGCTTGTATCGTGTTTACCTCATGCTCGAATCATGTTCGCATCATGCTTGTATTGTGCTTATATCATGCTCGCATCATATTCGCATCGTGCTTGTATCGTGTTTACATCATGCTCGCATCATATTTGTATCGTGTTTACATCATGCTTTCATCATGTTTACATCATTTTTGTATCGTGTTTACATCATGCTCGCATTATGCTTGTATCGTGTTTATATCATATTTGTATCGTGTTTCTACTATGCTTGTATCATGCTTACATCATGCTTGGACCATGCTTTTACCATGAGTGTACCATGTTTGTACTGTGTTTGTATCATACTTGTACAATACTGGGGATTGACATCGCAAAAGCAAATGCCGACAAGGTTGGAATTAATTTGACACATTTTAAATATCACCCACCATGGCTTTACAGTTTAAAATATCACTCGCTATGGCTTTGCAGTTTAAAATATCACCCGCCATGTCTTTACAGTTTAAATATCACCCGCCATGTCTTTACAATTTAAAATATCACCCGTCATGTATTTCTCTCCAAATTTCTGCTTATGCATCAAACCGTTTGTATTTTAAACACTGCCCAGATATAAAAAATAATATAAAAGATATATCTGCTAAAAGATATGTTGCATTTACTTACTTCTGATTGATAGGAACATTTGAGAAATTATTGACCGAGTGTCAATAGGAGTCGTCTGAGCTGGGTCTACTCTGTTTGCAAAGACGTAGAAAGGTGTATTTATGGATCTCAAATCGCCATCCTGATTTCAAGGGTGAGGGCCACTCTGTTGCCTTAATGACGTCAAACGTGTCACGTGACTACACTATTTTACACGAGGTTGAAATTGCGAAATCGAGAAATCGATTCGTGAAATCGAGAAATTGACAAATCGTGAAATTTTGAAGTGATATCGTGAAATAGCGAAATCATGAAATTGTGAAATTATGAACTCGTGAAATCATGAATTGTGGGAAATATTGAAGTGGAAATGTCACCATCAGTCTTTCGTACAAAACCAAGAAAAAGACATTTGGAAACTGCTACTTAACCGTCTCCCTGTCGTATATTCAGGTAAGAAATAATGACATCATGAATTTTAATAAGATTATTTTATATAATCGCATATGAATACCGGATATTCTGGCTCAGGCAGAAGCTGTAGGATCATATCAATATCACACCATAAGCAAACAGAGCAGACCCTGATCAGACGGCTACTATTTGAGTCGTCTGATCTTGGTCTACTCTGTTGGCAGATGCGTGAAAACACGCTTACATAAGGGAAAGCATTAACTCTTTACTCTCCCATCTCTTTATAACTTTGCAAACAGAGTAGATCAAGATCAGACAGCTCATACAGGAGGGCGTAATACATATTCATAATAGGAAGTATCCTCCGAAATTATCCATAAGTTATCATAAAATGAATTAAAATGATTTCTCTAATTAAAGGTCTAGCTAAAATGCGTTAATTAAACCATTTTCAAGACTAACTGCTTTATTTCTCCCCCATACTCTTTTCACATAGTTCACATATAACTTCTTCAGCCGGATATTGAATTTCCCCATATACACACTTGGTTTCTAGGGCTGTTTTCATGGTGCTTTCTCTATGTTGGTTGCAGCCTTACAGCTGGTCCTGGTATAGCTGAGTACTACTCCCCGCCAGTCTTCTTTATTTTGCGCGTACTGTATTTATTTTTACGATTATGGATTCACTTAACAATCACTGCACTATACTGTCTCAAGAGTCAGTAATTGCTCATTATAAGACAGCTATATATTACTGGCAAGTATTACACTATGTTTGTCAGTATTTTCAATTTAGGCATTTTTTGGTCTAAATTTGTCTTGTCCCCTATATTGTGACCACCCTTTAGAATGCCCCCGAAGAGACAATTCTAAAGAGTGGTCGTGGCAAAGGGTTTGGTGGAGAAATGACGATTTTAGAATTTGAATACGCACATTCATCTGTTGCTTTGTACACGTATAATATTTTTGTCTTCTAAAATTTTCGGTCTACGGTCTGATTAAACAGAATATATTGTATTCCATTAACATTTGGTCGAACTAGTTGTTTGTATTTCATCCTATTATAATAGAAAACAAAACAGGCATTAAAAAATCATGCTTTGTCCTTGCTTGACAAATCACTGTCCGATGTCGGATGTCCATAAAACCAATGTTTATAATATTGAATCCTTGCTCTTTCCAATATTGGAAAATGATAACATCAATTGTGGTTAACCTTGAGTCTGCTAAGCAATTTTGTTACAGAAATTTTCACTTTCTAATACTTCTACATTTTCAAAATTCAAGCTATAATCAATCTGTCTACCAAAATGCAATCAAGATGTCAAACAGTTTGGATCCTTGTGATACGCCGAGTTATTCGGCGTCTCATCTGGATCCAAACTGTTTGCATAGGTATTCACTCATTCGCCAATAATAGGTTAAAGGTTAAATTTGGATCGGCGCATTTTGTTTGCCATCGATTCTGTTTACCCTATGCGTCGTCGACATTCATGTGCAAAATAATGACGTCATGCTTATTTATTAGCTGAATGGCTATTTGGAATGGCAAATGCCCAAAAGATTTCTTTTTTATTTAAGTAAAAATTGTGGAGTCAGATCTATTATAATTCCATAAGCAAACAGAGCAGACCCTGACCAAACCACGCACAAAGGAACAGTTTTATGTTGGATTACCCTGTTTGCAAATGCGTGAAAAGGCGTTAATATGAGTGAACGGATTAAACTTTTTCAGAAACTCTTGTCTGAGTCTGAATCTGAGATCAGATGTTTGAGAATGATCACAGACTCCAGCAAAAAGGGTCCAAACTTGTTGCAATTGAAGGTCAGTTTTTATATGATTCAGGTAAGATATCAGCCAGGCAAAACGAGAGTCAGGACGCAATTATCCACAGAAGGATTAACTCTAGCTAGGAAGATATCTAAACACAATTGAACATAAATCCCTCAGTTTGCTCACTGTTTACAATATTAATGGCGTTTAACTCCGACTATTGGGACTTTGTGACGTCATTACAACAGAAACTTTTATAGATAAAAATGTTGAATGAAATCATTTCTTTGTAAGTTTGCTGATCAATCCCACAATACTAAAATTGATCAAACAACTCCTGGTAATGGATTGTAATTGTCAAGACCAATAGGACACAAGCTCAGAGGAGTTTATCCGTGCAATCAACAAAAACTTTGAGCTGCAAGGTCAATATAATTTACCTCTAGTTTAATTTAAACCCTTTATTAGGTATGCTCATGGGAAATGTGAACTTCGTGAATAGTCCAATGAACTATTTATGATTCTATTAACTCCTAATCCACCAATGAACTATTGATGATTGTCACCGGAAAGTGATTCACAGTATTTACCGCATTGAGCGAATCTGTTTTTACCTGTAAACACGTACGTTCCAGATGAGACGTCCAATAACTCATCGCCAGAATGTTTGACACGCCGCCCACATACTCTTTAGAGATGAAATTCAAGGCAAACTCACTGAAATTGTTTTTTCATTCTAGATATAACCCACAACCTGATCTCTTATTGTAATAATCACAATTGTGTTGTATGTTCTTCCTCGTGTCACATGTTGTATATGTGCTGAGTGATTCAATAAATTAACTAAAAACTATGAAACGTAAAACAGACGCCATTGTTTCATTTGTTCGCAAATGAAAATTATTTGGCGTCAAAAGTCCTAACCGTTACCGCGCTAACCGCACCTTGACTCATATTTGACTTGACTCATAGTAGACTTGACTCAAAATTGTCTTGGCTCATATTTGACATGACTCATATATTACTTGACTCATATTGGACTTATTTCATATTTGACTTGACTCTTTTTTTGACTTATTTCATATTTGACTTGACTCATATTTGACTTGACTCAAATTTGTCTTTAATCATATTTGACTTGACTTATATTTGACTTGACTCATATTTGACCTGACTCACATCCTCACTTTACTCACATCCGACTTGACTCACATTTGTTGACTCATATCCGATTTGACTCCCATTTGACTTGGCTTGCAAACAGTTTGACTTCTGATGAAAAGTTGGTTAACTTTACATCTCATCAGGATCAATGGTGTTTGACACTTGGTTCCACATTCCATATACTGTTATAACTATTTCATCCATGAATATTCAGTAGGTATCAAAACTAGGACTAAACATAGAACAGGTAATGGGTTAAGAGGATTCTACTGTATTAATCAATATTCGGTTTATCAAATTACCGAACAATAATATGTTTATCAAAATACCAAACACTTATATGTTTATCAATTACCAAACAATAATACGTTTATCAAAGTATCAACACTTGACTTATCAAAAATATAAACAGTTCTCAGTTTGTCAAAGTACAAAACAGTACTTTGTTTATCAGAGTATAAAACAGTACTCGTGTTTACTGGACATTCGGCATAATAATTTCAACGCTTTTATCTATGAAAATTGGATGTCGCTTAAGTGTGAATAGCTCAGCACTTTTAACCCTTACACTGATGAATTTTCAAATGGACTATACAAAAATCAAAACAGGACTACCTTATGGTGAATATTTTGGGATTTTTTTCTAAGGCCATGTGTAACATGACGAGCGGAGCAGACCCTGATGAGATGGCTCCTTTATGAGCCCTCTGATCTGGCTCTTTACTGCCTGCAAAGGATATAAATGGCCCGTGTTCCGCAAAGTAAGGGTTAAGTACTGCTCATGAACAGACTCAGCCCAGTTTGGAAGTTTCCCTCTTACTTCTTTTATTTGTGTTTATTGGTGTTGCTTTTACTTCCGAAGGGGTTAACATCAGGGGATAGTGTTGTATAGTGTTGTGTACATCAAGGGGTTGTACTGTATATATCAAGGACTAGTACTGTGTACATGAAAGTACAAAAATGAGTCATGCAGGAAACACCACATACAGAACAAACACTCGCCCGAACAGCAACACAAGGAAACAGCAAATGTACATAGGTAGAAAAAACAACAAGAGACGCACAAAGACAAAACAAACATACAATAGGAGGAAGATGGAAGTACCGCCTTGGAACGGTCAGTGACAAAAGTCACCGGGGGTTTAAACCGGTTTATGGGCGCCCAACCTCACTCTTATTCAAGGTTAAGAACTGTATGTATCAAGGAGTAGTACTGTATACATCAAAGAGTTGTAATGTATACATCAAGGGGTTGTACTGTATACATTAAGGGTTTATACTGTATACATCAAGGAGAAGTACTGTATACATCAAGGGGATGTACTGTATACACCAATGAGTAGTACCGTATACATCAAGGAAACGGTTAAACAGCACTTTGTTTCTCATCTTCATCCAAGCTGTGGTATAAGATAATCACTGACTCCTGACACAATAAAGGTTAAGGTCCATGCCGAATCGGGGTCACAAATGTAGAGTAATCTAAATCACCTAATACAGAGTTGGCGCTAGGCCTGTCAATACAGTAAAACCTCTCTATAACGGACACTAATTTCTGTTAATTAATTAGTATTTGTTGCAGGTGGCTGCTTAAAGTAATGTGAAAGTTAAACAGAACGCTCCTATAGGAGCGTTCTGTTTTACTTTCACATTACTTTAAGCAGCCAACTGCCTTTAACACAAAATACTTGATGTATTTAAGTGGCCGTTATAGAGAGGTTTTACTGTACTCGTTAACAATAGACACGACAAGTACATTTGCTACAACTGAGCACATGACCATTGCTGTTTATCCCATCCACCGCTGTAAAATATTTTATCGTCTCAAATTGACATCTGTGCAATTTCTATAATTCCTCATAATATTTAAAATTTCAAGAATTTATTGAGTGTCATAACCTTGGATCACATATCGAGGTTCTCGGTAGATGATCTGGATCTCATCTGTGTTTTCGAGTGAATCAGGGGTCCAGATAAGATTTAAAATTAAAACATTTTCAAGAAAAACTCCTTAGTTTCTACACCTAACCTTATACCGAGACCACTCTTTGAATCGCCTCAATGAGTGGTCACAGTATAGGGTTTGGTGGAGAAATGACGAGTTTAGTATTTAGGTACGCATCCTTTATCTTTAGCATAAGTGAATGCTGCTCAAGTTGTTATTTGTCAAGCCGTAATTACTCAATTTGTATGTAATCAAATCGTTATTAGGTAATAATTAGTCGTACTTAGTCAAGTCGTGATTCGCGAGATAAAGGTAGAACAGTTCGTATTTTGAATTAGATCTAATCAAAATTTCATTCAGAGTGTTTATAAATGCAAGTATTTTTCTTATAAATTTCTCGAGTTCTTGGAACTGAAGTAAATGCTGCATTAAAGCTAACACATGGCCATTTTTTCGAGTTCATCGGTCTTAAGTAAATGCAGCATTAAACTAACATATGCGTTTGTAGATAAGTGTAATGATACATATTAGAAAACGTCTGTATTCTGTATTCTGAGGACCGGGCGTTTATTCTAGTTATCCCGAAGTTCAAATTATCTGAGTTCGGGGTGTAAAAGCTCATTTCTTTAAATTTCTCCATCAAACCCTATGTTGTTAACATTCCTTAGAATCGTCTTCAATTCTAAAGAGTCTTCACAGCATAGGGTATTCTGATAAATGTTGTCAATATTAGTTTTTTGAAAGTTCCTAAGATTAGCTTTATATTTGAGTGAGAAATTGAAAAGTATAAATTTTCTATAAAGCATAGGGTTTGCTGGAAAAATGAGGCTGTTAGTATTTGAATACACATCTTTATCTGTTGCTCTAAATTAGTCCAATCACAAATGTCCGGGTGCAAAACTGTGTAAATAGATTATTTACAATCATTCTAAGCCTTTCCCTCATATAAACGGGTTTTTACATAGAATTTGATAGATCTGCAAAGGCATGAAATGCGTATGTATATTTGTATATGCATGTTTTTGTGACGTAATCTATGACGTAATGAAATTAATATATCCGTAACTAATAATTTCCCTCCATCGACTTGACACACATTTGCAAACCTCCAACGCAGTAACCTCCCTTGATCGATACGCTGAACCAATGAGGTCCCCAAGGACCGCACGAATGAGACGATGAGTCACGCCGTATTATGCAGGAGCAGAGCTGTTTGACACCTCTGTAACCTGACCCAACCGGAAACAGTGAAAATTGTACTAGATCTATATATATCCGAATTTGAGAAGACATAATTGTATTTTAAAGTTATATTCTGCCATTTTCTCGTATTAAAGAATTAACACCAACAGTTCACACAACAGCTGGGACTGGGTCTAAAATTTGAAACAAAAACGCGAACGAAAATCTATACTGTATATTGTGTATAATAATTTACCTACATGCACAACGAAATGTGTTCCAGTGAATGACGGATTTTCACAGTAATCAAAATTACAAACAACTCTTTCCTTACAACGCATGTTAGCGATAGGTTTAACCCATCTGCACCTAGTGGATTCTTCCATGTTTATATATTGGATTAGTACATTTTATAAGGGGTGTCCATTTTTGATCTAAGGGATGCCTGGTCTTATGTTTCATGTTCGGTTTGTTTTATATTCAAATTCCTATCAGCAAACAGTTCAGACTCTGATCAGACGCCGCATTATGCGGCGTCTGATCAGAGTCTACAATGTGTGCTTATTTCCCATATAGGATCGTGGGCACAAATTGGTTAGAGTCACATTCACTCAGATTCTGAAGTCATTTTATGTGGAAACTAGAAACATTTGTCTGTAAGACACAGTGATGTCCCCGTGTGGCTGCTTGCCTAGCTGTACGTAAAATTCCTAAGTCATTTGACCTTGACATTGGGATTGCGGGCAGCATGGGTCGGGTTCATAATGAAAGTATGGATGGTGTTGAATGTGTATATGCAATTCCATGCCAATAGCTTTAGTGGCTAGTGAGATATAAGACGATGAAAAAACTGTGACAACCAATTGCACTTAAGATTCCTTAGTCATTTGACCTTGACGTTGGGCTTGCGGGCAGCATGGGTCGGGTACATAATGAAGGTATGGATGGTATTTAATATGTATATATGCAATTCCATGCAAATAGCTACAGTGGTTAGGGAGATATAAGATGATGAAAAAACTGTGACAAAACACTGCACGTAAATGTGACAACCAACAGCACGTAAAATGTCCAAGTCATTTGACCTCGACCTTGGGCTTGCCAATAGCATGGGTGGGGAGCCAAATGATAGCACAGATGGTAATTGATGTGTATGTGAAGTTTCATGTGTATAGGTCAGGGGCGTAGCTTGGGGCTATTAAATGTGTATGCACCTGAGTCCTGGCAATGCGCGGGGGGGGGGGGTCCGGGGGTTCTCCCCCTGGAACAGTTTGAAACCTAGATCGCAAATCCTGCATTCTGAGGTATTCAGGATGACAAATGACAGATTAAAATTAGAATATTTTTCTCTATGATCTGACTTTTCTTTAAGGAGTTACCATTTTGGTTACATGTACTAGGCCCGCATCTCGTAATTAGCATATGTCGACATTAAATTACAACTTTAAAACATATAGACTAGACCGAATTTCAAAAAATCTAAATGGTGAAGGCAAATTGGGGTAATGCTTGGTATCCTAATGGTTTAACCTAATTGAAGGGTGCTGAATCCAAAACAAGTGGATACCAAGCTGGATTTTCACTTTTAAGGGCTCAAAAATGGAAAACAAAATGGCCGCCTGTTTTAAAATAATGTTTTTTCCACATTGTTATTCTATTCAACATTTTATCAAATATTACATCCAAGCTGGGTGTATAGTTGTATACATATACTTGAATTAGTTTAGGAACATACATTACAGGTAGCTTTAAAAGATGGCTAATTGAAGAGTGATGAATCAAAAAATACCAAGCTGGATTTTGACTTTTAAGGGGTCAAAAAGGGAAAACAAAATGGCCGCCATAATTTTGTGTCACATTGTTGTACAACATTTTATCAAATATTGTACCGAAGCTGAGTATATATACTTGAATCAGTTTAGAAAGATACATTATAGTTAGCTTGAAAAGATGACAGCCATTTTAAATTCAAAATGGCCACCGTTTTGTATTACTGTAGCAAAAAAAGTCCAAAAATTACTAACAATGATTCAAAAATACGTGTGAATTGCGTTACATTGTTTGAATCATAAAACATATATTAGGAACACATTATGACATGTCACAAGATGTGACAAATACTTACTTGTACAGTAACAGATATTATTGTAAGCATGTGTCTGTTATAGATGATTTCTAAATAATACGTTCCCCATATTTTACACAATGTCAAATTATCTCTTATTATCTATGTTAATCAATTTTTCTGCACTGTAACAAACTGTCCATACATGTTCAAGAGCATGTGTACCTCAGTCCAACTTTTCTACACTTACAACGTAGACCACTGCATCCCTTGGCACAACCACAGCTTATGATCTCTAGGCAAGATTCCGGAATCGCTGGTAGTGTCATAAACACTGGCTGCAAACGATCACCAGAAATCAGCCAGCTAAAGTAATTAGCTGGTGGTAGTAGCTGAGTACAATCACTAGCTTGCATCCACATCATTGTCTGGTAGTGTGACCGTTTGATGTGGAGCCTACTGGCATCAGTGGAGGGCGGCAATGACTCCTGGGCTACACATTTACTGAACAACTTGACATTGGCCGTATCACACTGATCGACGTCCATTTATCCATGCAACTGGCATATGAATGCTTCAGCAGCTGACACAGTAGCCTGTGTAAGTTCTCTGCCTAGGCCATAAAGCAACAGTGGTTGTTCTTGGTACACTTTCCAGTACTCTTCCTATTGGGTGCGTTCTTTTTGCACGCTTTTGTCTTGTTCCAGAATTTATGGAATGTTGCTGGTAATGGTCAAAAACCACTTCAGTTCGCTCATAGCTTGCACCCATGGTCATCACAGCGTTCACAAATGTATCTGCATAGTCACCGAGTGTGATGGCATCTTGTGGTTTCCCAATAGCCATAACCAAGGCGTGTCCATCTATAACTATTGCTGATGTTCCATGCAGGGTCACGCTAGGTGGAGTTACCAGATCCTTGGTTAGAATATCAACTAAGAGTGATTTGCTAGCAGAGTGCACGTTGCCATCAGTAGATGCCAGCGACACACGCACAGGTATTAATTCATGCTGAAGAATCTGCTCCAGGTTTACAGGGCTATTGACTTTGTATCCTGTGATGATCCTTTGTAGGATCGTTCTATCTACTTTGATAACCTTCAGTGCTGATTTCTGATCTGGTTATGGGCATCTTAGGTACAGAATAGAGAGAAGCAAAGGTTGGGGGCTTATTCTTGTCAACGGGCTCTTTTAGATGTGGTGCTGCTTGCCCTGCTTCATTGACAAACAAATGTGACTGCACAAACGTGTTGAGGATTTCTTGTCCTAGTTGTCTAGCATCAATTAATGAATCCTGAATTTCTGTAGTTGCTAGATCTTTGTTGACTATGTTCTGCAATGGCATAGCTTGTACAGTTGCTACCTTAACGAATATATATTCCAATCCCAAAATGCATCTCCGATTTTAGCCTCATCTGTCTCGTTTCGGTTCATTCTCCCTGTACATTATTCATTGTGTTTGTTCATATCATTTTGTTCACACTTGAAAATTCTGCGAGTCTGGATATCTAACTGGCTTCTTAGATTGTAAGACAATGCCCATCGACTAAGTGCAGATGTTGTCTTTGTGATGCCTACGATACCACCACATGACTCACATGTGGCGTCTAACCATTCCTGGTTGTGGTCTGGGTCCACTTGATTAAATGGCTGGCTTGAATCCTTAACAAAAAGGGAGCCTGTTTTGAACTCGGCCCCAGCTTTTTCTGGCAGCATATGCATCTCTGACAGATACACAGAATCCTATCTCACATAATGATTAAAGGTTATATATGTGTCAAGTTTTGAAGAGTCATGCAACTCAGAAAACCATTTTTGTAGAAACTGGTCTCTAATTCTATCGCTAATGATATTCACCTGGACGTTAGTTACTGACTGATTTCTCCATATGTATGCAAAACCTAAATCGGAAAGTAATGTTTTATCTTGATATATCCAAGAAGCCCTATTTGTTACATTTCCATCATTATTAAGTTGATTGCGATATATTTTGTATAGAAACGAGTTACCGGAGTTAATAATTTTAGCCCAATGTTTTACAATGTTAATTTTTCTCAAGACACCAAATGGGAATCTGGCAACTTCTCCGTATACAGCATTATTTGTTGTTTGTGTCTTAACTCCCAACACTTGTTTTAAAAATTTAAGATGTACTTTTTCAATATCTGGAGCATTATGGTATCCCCATAATTCTGAACCATAATTGAGTATTGGTGATACCATAGTATCAAATAATTTGATTTTTTCTGATATTGCCATTGGCATAACATCAAACCATGAATTTAAGGAATATAGTGCTTTCATTGCTTGCTGGGACAGGGTTTTTTGAGTTTGGTAAAAATTACCATTTGAAGACAACGTGACTCCCGGATAATTAAATTTATCTACATTCTTTAACTTTTGTCCATTTAGATATATTTTAAGAAATTCTTTTCTTCTTTTCTTCACCACTCGCCCATTTTGAAAGAAACATATCACAAACTGCTGCTAATCATGTTTGTAATTTCTGTGAGCAGTTTGTCACACAATACAAACTCCAAAATTGCTGCATGAGGACCATCTTCAATCGGATCTCGAGATATAGAATGCCATGTTCTGCGTTTCTATAATTGTCGATCACATTTTCTTCTAAGTGACAAGGCAACTGCAAATCCCAAGGTGATCGTGAGTCGGCCATCTTCAATACGACTATTTAATTATGTAATTATGCAGGACCGCTATCTATTTGTCCTTTCAGAGGGGTCTGTAACACGGACAGGTATAACACTTTGTCCATTTGAAGCACTCTTATCCTTAACTCTCCCAGTACGCGTTTCCGATGACAGTAACCTGGGAAACTCAACCACACTGTCTATGTCAAGACCACCATTACTGGCTGCTACACTAGCTACGTCCCCGGACCGAACACTTACCGGACCCGGCGATTCCGGTACACTGTCTCCTTGCGGGCGGACCTGCTCCGCTCCAGATCGCGTTACGTCATCCCTGACACCTTGCGGGGGGTATAGCACGGGGCTAGACTGCGCGGGCACTTTCTCTACCTGGGCAGCAGGCGCGACTGGTTCCGCGCGGTATGCTACAGATTCGGGCGTACGATGTACCACAGTAGGACTCACACTTTCCGAAAAAGCTGCAGCGGCAACAGTTACAGGAGACGGCGGTTGCCCTGCAATACCTGAGGCGTCAAACTTCACAAATTCGCACAAAGTGCAGACTAGAACCTGTAGTCTTATCAATGTAGCCGAAACACTATACAAGTTTGCATTAGTCTCACTTATCTTATCACCAATAGGCTGCATATAACTCCTTAAAACATTACACTGAAAACTCATATCAGAACCAAACTTTGATATAGCAGCAGTCGTTTCGGTCAGAGTTTTACGGATAGAACGTATCTCGTCTGAACGAGCATTCTCTACTGCAATTTGCCTTTACCTTGTCAATAGTAGATCAGCCTGTATGCTGCTGATTTTTTCTGTCAACAATTTGACCTGAGTTTCACACTAGCATCGCGGCGTATCCGATGTAGACCTAGCTTTCTGGGTGGACACTGATTTCGGGCGAGATTTGCTGTTACCGTTACTGAAACTCACAATTTCTTTCATATCAGAATAGTCCGATCCATCCAGTACAGACAATAACGCGTGGACATCCCTAGCTATCTTTACTGCTAACCGCTCACCTTGACGTGTTCGTACTCTGCGCTTCAATGTGCAATTAAAATCAAACGGGAAATCATCACATGCTTTAACTGAATCGAACAGAATTGACCTGACACGTTCAAGTTCCCCTTCATCTGAGTGATAATCAGTCAATATCTGATTTATAAACATATCTGTCGGGAATCGACGGAATCCATCTAGCAGACGACTACATTCCTCTAATTGAGTGGTATCTACTACATCGCTGGCAACAATCAAAGAACTCGGAGTACTAATGAAAGTCTGTGTCGACGGACTATGGGTAGTCTGTGGCTGACCCGGCTGCAGCGAAACCTCGGTAACCATGACCGACGTGTTACCTGACTCATTCTGAGAAGCAGAACTAATCCGGTTATCATGAATAACTGGCACTTTGACCTCCGTATTACTATCCATAAAAACAGGTTCTAACTCCCCATAAGAGGTATCGTGTAACGCACTGTCCCCCATTGGACCGTTATATACTGATTACTGCTGTCTATAGTTAAGATGAGATTTACGAAAGCTTACGGATGCAAAAACCGTTTACCTCTCAGGCTTACAGCCATCATCGGTGACTTATGTTCCAAATACACTATCCAAAATTCACTTTTGCACAATAAACACAATATCACAATATCACTGTTTCCAAACTGTATCTATACCTTCGCCGTTACTATCCACACTCTTAACAGAAAGCACAAAACGTCAGCCAATGGTGGAAAATGGTGGGAAAGGCGAACAAAGAGAACGAGATGTCCGCCACAAATCTCCGTATTCTTGCTAATCCATCTATAGGATGCACATTTTCCACCAGTCAATGTATCACAATGTATATTATCTCCGTTTCCAGCACAGTTCGGCATACAAACGACCAGTCACTAAAAAACTAACCAAAGATTCGTCAAAAAATCGCTAGAAAACGAAAAATCCGCCATCACTCAAGAAGCCTTTCCCTCAATTTCATGTACATATATCTAGTCATTAACCTAGCTATGTTACCCACAACTGGCATCATAGAAATGATTTCCCTGTACAAACCACCAATTGTCTAGCCGAAACAAAAGGATGGCTGTCTAAAATACTTTCTATTGATTTACTGAGACTTTCAATTCTTCTGCTAGGGGTAGAGATACAGAACTTATCAAAATTCCAAAAGAGACTTATCCATTCTAACTGTTTCATTGGCTCCCAGACAGAATTTCAACATTAATAATAAACCCCGTCGAAATAAGGCTTTGTCTGACAAAACACGCATCCTATAATGTACATGTACTCTTAAACGATTTATTAGTACCCCAACCGTCAGCCAAGAACATGCCCATTTTAATTATGTGAAGACGCCAAAGACAGAAGGGGCGCAACTCAACCCGAATGGAACAACGATAAAAGAAAAGTATTTCCCCTTGATACAAAACCCCACAAACGTTTTGTGAGCAGTATGAATATCCAAATGATGATAACCTGTAGACATATCACATTTAAAGCAAAAATAGTCTTTATTAAAATAGTCTAATGCAATTTTCAAGTCTTCAAAGGTAATTTTCTCCTTCCAAACGTGTTATGGCCTTATTTTATATTTTATTATAAGGATCAAATTAACCAAAATTCATATAGGCATGTAGGCATCAAGAAAAGGGTTAAAATGAATTCACTACTATCCAATTGCTGGAGTAGGATGACATTGTCAATCAATCGTGTAAAGCCTACATACTTTCCAATCAAAGCATATAATCTTAATCTACCTTATTGGCGAAATCAATTATTTTAAAAATAGAATGATGATATCAATCTAAAACTAGACAAGGTTATCAATCTAAATATAGTAACATTCATACAAGTTAAAATCAATACTTACAATATTAATTGTGAACTATTGTTAAAACACCCTACATGCCCATTGTACACTAACAAAGCATGTTTACCCATTACCTCATAGTCTATTTTTAGATACAACATCTTTGAATAAATCTACCAAAATGGAGCATTAACTAGAGAAAAGGAAATTTTTAGAATTGTGTAAGTTGAAACCATTGTGGTAAATAAAGCATTCGCTCCTATAGGAGCAAATGCTGTATTTATCATAATGGTTTCACAGAGTGACTTTTACAGAGTCGTCAAAAGTCGTCAGTATGAGAGAATGGGTTAATATAGTAAACCCCCTCTAAATGCAATAACCAAAAAGAGATATATTTCTGGGTATTAAAGGCAGATGGAAGCTTAATGCAGGATGAAAGTTATGCGGAAAGCTCTACAGGAACTTTCTGCATTACCTTTGTCCTTCATTAAGCACCCACCTGCTTTAAAAGACATCAATGTTTATTCATTAAGTGGTTGGTTTAAAGGAGTTCTACTGTACATACATGGAACGGGCCGTTGTGAAGGAAAATAGAAGAACTAGCAAAAAAACAATTGTAACTATAACTGTACAGTGGCAACTGTTGGCAACAAAATTATAATCAGTTCCTACAGTAGAACCTTCCTAAGTGGCCATTCATTCATTGAACACAGGAGTGTTAAAAAGCAGGTGGCTGCTTAATGCAGGGCAAAAGTACCTGCTATCACCTGCCTTGCAGGCACATATTTTGACCTATTTTTATGATATCATAGGCGGGCATATAGTAATCGCATTGTCCGTCTATCCGTCTGTCCGTCTGTCCGTCCGTCTGCCCGTCTGTCTGTCCTTCCACCCGTCCGTCCAAATTCGTGTCCCTTCTATAACTTCTTTATCTGTGAATGGATTTCAAAAAAATCTGGCACAAATGTTTACCACACAAAGATGATGTGTC
>CAUYWK010000003.1:162500-164091 GCA_963576725.1 Azorinus chamasolen | reverse complement strand
TTGTAAACAAAGATGACGTAATCTTGCGTAATAGCGGCCATTTTGTTTCTATATATAGTAGCACGAGAGGAGCTCATTTGCATATAAGGAGATTGTAGTTTGTCACGGGTATTCGCGGATAACAGTCGGTCATGTATGACGTCACATTTAAATTGAGAAAGATCTGGAGCTACACGGTATACAGAGCTGACGTGTATACCTCAATCTGGTAAGTACTCACGGGCATTGAGGGTCAGGCCCTTTCCTTATCAGACCATGTATAACAGACACACAAGTCTAATAAATAAATAAATAAATAAATAAATAAATAAATAAATAAATAAATAAATAAGGTACCTCTTTCTACCATGTATACTCTTCAACGTCCTCAGATCAAATGACTGAAATGACCAAAGTTGTTTTCCTTCAAGCGCATGCGTGGGTAGAGGGCGCTGTATGCGTAGCTATTTTTAGAATGATATCATAGTTATTTTTAGCTACAGTATTTCACCATCATTGCATCAGCCAAGCCTAACAATGGTCTTTACAAACTTCGGGGCTAATCCCCTTAAATTCTCCATACAGTCTGGGGATCTATTGTTAGAGGACCGGAAGGTCTAACAATGGTCTTTACAAACCTCGGGGGCTAATCCCCTTAAAGGCTCCATACAGTCTGGGGATCTATTGATACAGGACCGGAAGGTCTAACAATGGTCTTTACAAACCTCGGGGGCTAATCCCCTTAAAGGCTCCATACAGTCTGGGGATCTATTGATACAGGACCGAAAGGTCTAACAATGGTCTTTACAAAACTCGGAGTTAATCCCCTTAAAGGCTCCATACAGTCTGGGGATCTATTGATAGAGGACCGGAAACTCTAACAATAGTCTTTACAAACCTCGGACTTAATCCCTTTAAAGTCCCCATACAGTCTGGGGGTCTATTGATACAGGACCGGAAGATCTAACAATGGTCTATTTAAATATCTGATAGATCCAGCTTGATACCCTAAAATTCAAACAAAATGTAAAACTACACACCTCAAGTTTGATATTAACCATACTGGCAGTACTGAAGATATACATATATAAGGAATACAGTTGCGTGTTAAATAATAACAGAACTTATGACAAATTGCACTTGTTCTAAAATCTTTTGCAGCTTCGATCAGCTTCTACCCTAGTGAAACCTAATAAAAGTGTCAATATATATATATATATATATATACACGCTATTCACTCTTGACTTGAAGGTACATATTTATAAACCTTTATATGCACAGTAAATTGCCGTCTGCTGTCATTGCTTTCTCAAAAACAAATAAGAAGTTGTGCTTGGCCTCGTTACAGTAGGGTTAACATTTTATCAACAAATCAAGATACTAATCATAACGCTACTAACTAGATCAATATAGACATGTTTACACTCATCTAAAGCGGAAACAGTTTAGATCTAGATCAGATACTGTGAGATAATTTAGGTATGGGTAGTTGGTTAAAATCACATTCACATAAAAGATCAATATGGGGCTGACTTGGGGATTAGACCTAACACCTATTCTAAAGAGGCATCGGTCAATGTTTACGTAACTACTGTAATAGCCATGGTAACG